>JAUJYT010001898.1:0-10246 GCA_033996565.1 Nanhermannia nana
TTTGAAATAATGATAAAGTAATAGATTTCTGATATTAAAGAATTTCACAATTCATGTACAGTACATATTCTTATACTAATTCAATGATAAAACACTGAGGTGTCATACTTAGAATCGCTTTATTGTACAGAATAATATTCACAAATAAAATTTCAACTGCTCTTAGAAAATAAATTACTTATGAACTAAAAGAAATTTAAATTATTTCGAATATTATAAAGTGAATCAAATATGAATAAAATAGATTGCATTAAATCTTTTTTGAATATTATAGAAAATAGACAAAAACTGAGAATCGCAGTTACAGCCGAGTCCGGAATAAGTTTTTATTACTTATGTTTACTTATAGAAAAACTCAATGGGACGGTGCTATTAGAAAACTAGAAAGAAATGAGAGCGATATTGCGATCACAGAATTTTCGGCTACTTATAAACGTTCTCTTGTAGCACAGCTTTCTCCAACTTTCGGTTATGCATATCCTGTCGCTATATTGAGTGGAAGAATATATGAAAATCAAATTATCACTATTTTCAGATTTTTGTCCTCATTCAGCATCAATTTATGGCTCTTGTATTTTCTGGCAAACATTTTATTATCTCACATACATATTATTCTGGGATTAGATGAATATCAATTTCGGATTAAAAATTCAAAACATTTATTATATCATTATTTAAAGTATTTATTCTCCACTTATATCTCTTTTTGGGTCAAACAATTTCCTCTCAGAATATGTTATTATTAATCAATATTAAAAAATATTATTTATTTGGTTTATGGCTTTTATCATCAACTTTTCTGACACAAAATAATGATTCTATACTTCTATCGAATATTGTTTATAATCCGTATTCAATAATTAATTCTCTTGAAGATGTTGTCAATAAAATAAGTTCCCATTCTATTAAAGTTAAGATATCATCTGTTCCGCTCACAAGAGGCTTCTTCAGAGAATCAAATGATCCTATTGTAAGAAAAATATTTGAAAATTTTGATGATTCTGAATATGACACAAACTCTCTCAATATAAGCTATTCGAGTGTAATGAATGGTAAATCTGTATTCATAGGATATAGCCATGCATTGCGAGCTATTGTCAAAAAACATAGTCATTTACCTCTATATGTGGGCCGAGAAATGCATTCTGGAAAAGGAGTTGTTATGTATTATTCAAAATATATATCTAAATCACTAAAGTATAAATTGGATTTATTAGTGATCTCTACCTTTGAAAGTGGTTTCTTTGACTATTGGCGCGAACAAAGACTTGTGAAAATACAAGAAAAGTTTTCAAACGAAGAAAATTATTTTCATGCATTAAGTTTGTATAACTTAAGAGGCATTTATTTTATATTGTTTTGTGGACTCAGTATCGGTGGATTGTCTTTTATAATTGAAATCCGCAGCAAAATTAGATATTAATTTCTTTTAATGAACGATTAGATTTTTTTCATTCGAAACCTTAGAAAAACTTGTATTAGGCTTCAAAATGTTTAATTGTATTTTAATTTTATACAATTTTAACTTGAACTTAAGAATTCTAACACGAATTTCTTTAGCTTATTATTTAATAAAGTTATAAGTATAATAATACTGCAGTATTGATATTTTAAGCAGTGCCGTAACTCAGGATTTTAGGTTTGTGGGGATAGACATAGGAAAATCCAAGATATTGTAATTTTTAAAAATCGCTATAGACCCACACTTAAATGTTCAATAATCTTTGAGGGCAGTGGCCCCCTTGCCCACCCCTATTTACGGCTGTGATTTTAAGAAATAGTGACGTTTTTATTCTTTTATAAAAATTGCAATATTTTATTCTATTGCATTGTATTTTTATTAAATTTTCTATGAAGATCTTTTCTTATAATTAGTTGAAAATAGTTTCATATCAATTACTAGTAATGAAGAGCATAGGCTCAGGCTTGGCCTAGGCTCCAGGCTCGTACCTTTTTGCACAAAGTACCTTTTTGAGCATAAGGCTCACGCTCGAGGCTCTGACTTTTGAGCTTGAAGAGCCTGTATAAAAAACTTCAAAGAAAACTGCGATAATTTTATATATTTCATATTTGAAGTCTCATATTAGAAATATATATAAAAGAATATATAGAACTAAACAAAGTCTTATAAATCTTAAAGCCTTCATTTAAAACAGGACTATAAATAAAATTTATTTGAAAAATAAAAACGTTTTCTTCAGCCAACTCCCTAATGAGAGGAGATCTCACCGAAGCCCATGTTAAACCAGTGAGATTTTTACAGGTGGAACCTGTGTCGGCTGTGGGCAAACGCGCCGGGCCATAGGGGTGTTTAAAAAACACTGAATATGGCCAACAATAGCAGAGAAAATAGCCACGCCTGGGGTTCAAACTCAGACCCTTCGATCCGAAGTCGAAGCCATAGCGTGTTGCACCACTCCTCCCCAAAACTTATTTGAAAAATATATTTATATTATTTCATTTTTAGACTTTTTAAAAAAAATTCTTAGGCTCAATTGCATAGTTTTATACTCATGCTCAAGCTCAGGTCAACGCCATAGTTTCAGACTCCTGGCTAAGTTTCAGCCCATCGAGCCTGACTAGCATGCACCCAAAATTTTACATGAATTCACAGTAACTTACTTCTTAGTATTTTGTTTTACATTGATGAGTTTCCTAAACGTAATTTTTTATATTATTATTACATTTATACTTATATATTAAAAAGCACTTTTGACATTCTTCTATATATAATTACACGTTTTGGAAGATTACAGGCTTAGTGTTTTCGAGCCTATGCTCAAGCTCCAGGTTTTAAACCAAGGCTCAGACTCTGAGGGGTTAGAGCCGGGCTCAGGCTCTTAGGATTTTGAGACAAGGCTCGTCAGACTCAGGGTTTTAAAGCCTATGCTCTTCATTTGTTATTAGTTTTTAATTTAATTAAATATTTTGAAATAATGATAAAGTAATTGTTTTCTTGAATAAAATCTTTTATTCAGGAGTTTACAAATATGAATGGAATGGCAGTGAGAAATGCTGAGTTACTAAGTGAGAATTCATCTCTACCACAACATTTAGATAAAATGACTTTTAACTCATAAAAGTTAGAATAAGTTCTAAAATAAATAAAAGTTAGAAGTTATAAGCTATTACTGCTATTCGTTCTACTACTGCACAAGATTAGTTTAGTTAACTAAGTGTCTTTTTTCGTTGCTGTACAACATATTTATGTGACTTCATGTAAAATTGTATATAAATGACTTTCTTATGAATGCAATAAAATGATTAAAATATAATTTAATAATAAGACACTGAGATATAAAATAAAAGGATTTATTAGAGAGTATAAAAGTAGTATTCAATATGAATTTTTATAACTATTGAACAGTTATTGAACAGCTATTGAAACTATTGAATTGCTGTCACCGAAGGGTGCGGAATAAGCTACTATTTTATTCGAATACTATCAAAAAATTTTTAATTATTTTATAATATGAGAAAATATTTTTCGGGGTGTATTTAAGAATAATGTTGGAATATATTGCGATAATGCGATCACGGAATTTTCAGCTACTTATAAACGTTCTCGTGTAGCATAACTTTCTCCAACTTTCGGTTATGCATATCCTGTCGCTATATTGAGTGAAAGAATATACGAAAATTAAATTATCACTATTTTCAGATTCTTGTCCTCATTCAGTATCAATTTATGACTCTTGTATTTTCTTAAAAACCATTTATTATCTCTCTTACATACTATTCTGGGATTAGACAAAAAAAGTTCAAAGCTCTATCAGTATTTAAAGTATTTATTTGTCACTTATATCCATTTATGGGTAAAACAATTTCCCCTAAAAATATACTATTGTTAACTAATATTAAAAAATATTATTTATTTGGTGTATGGCTCTATCAATTAACAATTATTATTATGATTAAAATTATCATTTATTTATGGCAACAATCATCAACTTTTCTGACACAAAATTATGATTCTATACTTCTATAGAATATTGTTTATAATCCTTATTCAATAATCAATAATCTTGGAGATTTTGTCAATAAAATAAGTTCGCACTCTATTTTAAGATAATATCAGGTACGCTTACGAGAAATTTTCTCAGGAAGACAGTATTTTTTCAGATCCTATTGTGAAAACAGTATATGAAAATGTTGATAATTCTGAAGTTGATTTAAAAATCCGCTGTTCAAGAGAATGAGTGGTAAATCTGTTTTTATATCATATAGTCATGATTTGCGAAATATTGTTAAAAAATGTATTCTGGAAGAGGAGTTGTTATGTATTATTCTAAATTTATCTCTAAATCACTAAAGAATACGTTTGATTTATTAGTCATATCTACCTTTGAAAGTGGTTTCTTTAACTATTGGCGCGAACAAAGACTTGTGAGAATACATTATATATTTTTCTGTAGCTTATAAGCTCTCAAACTTCTAAAAATTGGTTCAAAATTGACACAAAAATAAAAAGTTATTGAGATGAAGGCGAATATTTGACAGCAAATAAATTTTATAACAATATTTAAATTAATGTAATATTCTTGATATCAATAAAAAAGTAAAAATAAATAATTTATAAAATTGGTTAAATATGACTTCATTCTCAATGTTTGATTAATTCAAGGCTTAATTTTTTATGTAAAAAAAATGTAAAATTCTTTACTTGAAAAACAAAATTTATTGACAACAATAAAAAAAATTAATTTAATGTCATTTTCTATGTAATCAATAAAGTTTTTTCTATGAAATTTAAATAAGTTGAAGCAATTTATAATCAAATAATTTAGAGACAATTTTGCTTAAAGACTTTCAATTTAAGTTTACTGTATATATTAATTATTCTTCTTTGAAACTCAATAATAGATTAATTAAAGGCGTAAAAAAAGATTTTGATCTTTTTTGGCTTTTCAGCCTTTTCGGTGGATTCAATTGATTGCACTTATCAGACGCTTCATCATATTCACCGCATAATAAGTTGAGGACATTTGAAGTTAAGCTTTCCATGAGTTGAAGTAAAACATCTCGATTTTTTTCACTACAGCCTCGAGTATTATCATAGGCTGTACGCGAACATGATTCAAATTTATGGTATTCACTAATAGGGAATATAAAATTATAAAAGTCTTAAACGTTTTTATAAAAATATATTATCTGATTAACTGATTTAATTGATTCCCCCTTTAATTTATAGAATATTACTATTGATATAAACCTTTTAAATAGTAAGAAATTCGTTATATAATCTGTTTAGAAATTAAAAGTTAAATAAAATAAAACTTTAAGAATAGACTTTAAAACTTTAAAATATAAAGTAAGTTCAAATTGAAATATGAATGCATAGCAAAACTATTTAATTATATAAAAACTAAATATAAAAGAAAACATTTTTGCCTTCAAAACTGTTAAGTGTTAAGCATTCATAGCATTCATATAACTAGTATTGTACGGAATGATTGATTTATTCTCAAAGTTAAAGATATTCTCTGAAAGTCATTTTAAGATTAAAGATTAAGTTAAAAATAAATAAAACAAAAAGATTTTCACCAATATTTTCACAACAGTTAATTAGCAATTACTGATTTGCATTGAAAATTAATAGTGATATAGTTGTGATTGAAACTCACCAACAAAAAATAGGTATTTTATGTTTGTCCTCAGCATTCTGGGCGCCAATCATAGAATCAATTAATTTAGTCATACATTTATCGACTTCTTTATTAGATCTGTTGGCACACGGAAACGCTTCCATTAAATCTTTTTGCTTTTTAGACACTTTGCAAACTTGATTCATCTGTTGTCTGGCTGTATAAACAGATAACGACATAACTTGTTTCACTATCTGATTATTACATTTATTATTGTGATTCTCCACTGTTTCTATCATTCCTAATGATTCTCTGCAGAAATTTATTTATATTAAAATAAGTTAATATTATTTGGATTTAATGATTTAATATTGATTACTTACTTGCAAAACGGAGCTAATTCTGTTGCATTTTCGGGGAATTTTCGGCCAGAATTTCCAATGACCACTAATTTTGAAAAAATATTATCGAGTTTTTTCTCAGAACTTTTTGTACAGGACAGAGATTGCTGAGCACTAACATAATTAAGCAGCAGAGTCGAGAAAATGAATAGAAAACTTGCCATCTCTAACAAATCTAGATCTCAAAGTCCGATGAATTGAGTTTTGCTAAAATAATTATCTCTTCGATATTTTCTCAGATTTTTATATGCTTGGGAGGAAAAATAACATAAAAAATATTCATATTTTAAATCCTGACAAACCTTCAAAATTATCTTCTAAAAAGCTAATTTATCAATGAAAGCAAAAGCATTCAGGGATACTGTATATACGTTTTTGGGTCGCTTCAAGATATTGAACATGAAGCAGATCCGGTCATTTAATTTTCAATTTGCGGTCACATAATCGTCATTAATGACGTTGGAAGCGAACCCATCAACATTATCTTTTCAGTATCGGAAGTGAATTTTGGTTTCATTGGTATGCCATGACCTGATCTGTTTTCTATCTTGAATGACAGTTTCATAATAAATAATTATTTGACATTAAAAATGATAAAACTTGACTAAACATATGTTATTTAATGATTGAAAGCTCAATAATATTATTTAAATTAATTTTAAATATTCTTATACTATAGAAACTTATGTCAAGTGAAGTCCGTTTTCAGAAATTAAAATATGGTATGTATGGTATGGGGCGCTTTAATTATCTAATGTTAAACCATGAATAGGCATGAATAGGAAATATAATTTTTAATTATTTAAGCATAGGTTAAATTAATATTTAATTTATGTTTAAAAGAAAAGTTCAATAGATTTTGTTCTTATAAATCAAAATTACAATAATATATAAAAACATTTGAAATGTTATTTCCTGTAAAACTCATTTGATTATCACAAATACTTTGCACAGTCAATATTTTAGATTAAAAAAATTAATGCTTTTCAATCAGAGAAAAATAAAAAATTTATTGCTGTATAAGTGTAATGAGGAAATAATTTCGTTTTTCTTATTCAAAATTTGACTTTAAAAAACAAAAACCAATACTTTTGATTATATTTCATAATATAATATGTTATTTAATCAAACCGATGTGTTAGTCGCCAAAGGGCTAATTTTGTAGTTAGACATTGTATTTTCAAAAGTAAATTTTAAATTTATTCAAATGTGTTATTCAATCTGTTTATTTTATGCAATCCTTCATTGAATATGTAATCATTAATTTCATTGAAATTATTTAATTTGTGGCGGCAATGATTTAAGTATTTATGTTTCGGAAACGAACGGAAAATAGACCTTTGACACCGACCCTTGACTTCAATACACCAGCATTTAGTATAAGTGTTTGGTGTCGAGTAAGTTATAACTTCATTTCTGTCCCGATGTGTAATAAAACCTATATTTGTAGGAGTTTTAAGTATAAGGATTTGCAAATTATTGTTCTTTAATTAATTTTTTTTTACAATTAATTTAATTTTGAACATTTTTAGTATACTGTAAACATATTTTTGATTTAAATTTGATTGATTAATAATAACAATAATAATTAAGTGGAATATAATATTAAAGTAATGACTTTATATCTTTAGACTTTAAGATTAATTGAGTGTTTCCTTGATTTGATTGAAAAAGAAGACTTTTATCCAGAACGACGACGACATTGACTGACAGGGACACATCTTTTACTATTTTTACTTTCTCTAACAAATCCTTTAATGCAAGTACAATCACCTCTAGTACAATCATAAGAACAAAGTTTTAGATCTTTAGGTGGTGTCAGATGGTTATCGCAAGTGATCGGACAGGTTGCGGAATTCGGCACCTTTTCCACATTTCTCTTCTATTATTACCAAATTTATTAAAAGTATAATCAAAAACAAGTAATTAATTAAGTTTTTAATTTTTAATAAATATTTATTTAAATCAGAACTTACTCTGAGCCGAGACGTAACCCAATAATAAAACTGATGCAAACAGAAAAATAATGACTGACTTCATCTTTTGTTCAAAATAAACTTTTTATTGAATAAATTTTTTATATGCTGTCGATTACAACAAAGTCAAGTTTATATAAGAAATTGAGCGACAATCACATCCTTACAAAAACTCTTATTTTTTTGTCTCATTTCCTATTTTTAAATACAAAATTACATTAAATGAAAAACTTTTATATAGACTTAACATAACTTTCATTAAGTCATAGATTTTAATGAGAGTAAGATTTTCAAAGAATTTTTAAAATTATTATCTAATTCAAGAATAAATAAATGCTCACAGGACCTGATAAAGAATTTTAGTAAAATATCTCTTTTTATGAAGAGATGGTATTTTGTTTAACAAATCTGAGAGGAAGTACCGGAAGATTACAAAGGTATTAAAATGCTTCTTCCGTTAAAGAGTCTAATGTTAAAAATACCACTCTTTTCGTGTTTTGTTCACAATAGTTCATTAACATTGTTCTTCTATTTAAATAAGATATACTGTGATTCTATAGAGTGAATCAGCACTACTATAAGTCATAAAATTAAATGGTTTATTAATGATTAAAAGCATTTTTATATCCCACCCAATAATATAGATATTTTACAGAGAAAGTAAAATATGGAGATTATATTTGCCGAGCGATAATTTCTCTTCAAAAATTGAGAAATTTTCTGTTTATGGACTTCTGGTTAATAAAAATAAAAGTTTGTTATTGCAGACAATGAAATAAGTGCTGTTTTATATTAAAACATTGAAATAGACGTAAAATTTAATGTTAAAATAAATATAAAACAGCGTAGCACGTCAATTCGGCTCCGGCAATTTGGCCCCCGACAATTCGGCCCCCGACAATTGAGCCTCAAAAAAATATACTATTCAATGTAAAATTTTATTAAAACTGATTTTGTAAAAAAAATTTTGAAATTAAAAAATAAATTCAAATTTTATTAAAGCATAAAAATTAAAAAATTATTAAAAAGTAAGATTGTGAGCTACACTTCTGAGGTAATCTATGAGGGGAATTTGTTTATATTTTGCCACATCCTTTTTCAAATTGTAAGCAGCTTGGCGATACTTTATTCACCCTAATGGCGGTTCGACTCCTAATAAATACTGTTCAACTTGCATTCGACGAAAACTTTGATCCTTTTTTAAACCATCAATAAAACGCCAGATACTAGGATTGTGTGCATTGAGTAAAGAACTAAAAGCGCGGTGCCACCCCTCAACGGAATTGTTGGTTTTAGCGAGGTCACCTAACACTGAAGAATGAAAATTCCATATCTCGATTGCAAAAATAGGGGGCATTCTTCTATTCCTGCGCTCACGTCCAATCCACGTATCTTCTACATAATTAATAAATGGTGCCAAAAGATCTTCATTTTCTATATAAAATGGTTCTCTGAGGAGAGCAATGTATGAGGATATAACATCGACAGGGGGGATAAAAGCCAAAGCTGGAATCATCTTGATGTTTAAAGGCGAATGTTGGATCCGTCGAATACATTCTATGAATATCATGACACCGTGGTGATTGTATTTTTCTCCAAAGGCACTGTCTGAAATGAAAATAGCATCCTCTGGCGTTCGAATTAGGAAAATTAGATTGAAATGCCTTAATGGCAGCCTTTTCGAAGTCGATCATAATTGATACTGGATTCAAATTAGGCTGCAAATTTTTAATAGCAGTGAAGACGCGATCATAGGTTTCTTCTCTGTGATTTGGCATGAATATATAAATAGATGGGAGAACATTGCTTTGGGCAAACCCATAAATGGTGTAAAGCTGATCAAATAGAGGCGGAAAAATTTTAAATGTACCATCAGCGTACCAATGCTTACAACCTGACATCCCTTGTAGATTTGCTTTAGTTGTGAATATCAAAATACAATCATCCGATGGACCACTGTCAAATAAGAGGAAGAGATCACCACTCTTTGTTTTTGAGTATGGAGAGTTCGCATCTATCACCAAATCTCGTAAATTTATTGGATTCGGTGGTGCTTGACCTTCTTTGTGACGATATCTCTGGATGCTCCGAACGATTGTAGGTGCGGAAGGGAGTTGACCGAATTGTCGGAAGTTGGACGGTTTATCGATAGCCGGTTTATCGATAGTCAGTTTATCGACATCCAATCTATTGATAGCCGGTTTATCGACATGTACAGTTTATCGACAAGTACAGTTTATCGACATGTACAGTTTATTGACATGTACAGTTTATCGATATGTAC
>JAUJYT010001899.1:0-10244 GCA_033996565.1 Nanhermannia nana
AACGTTTTCTCAAGCTCTGCGGCTTATATTTTTGATATTTAGTGAACGTTTTCTCAAGCTCTGCGGCTTATATTTTTGATATTTAGTGAACGTTTTCTCAAGCTCTGCGGCTTATATTTTTCAAACAAAATTTGATGTAGAAATGAATCCTATTTCTTGGTGTGAGTGTTTTCGTTGTTGAGAGAATCAGATTCACAAAACGTTTTAATTATCACTTCTGTCACATTAGGCATTTTTAAGCGCATCGGTTATTTAACACTTATAAACAACTATCTTCCTAACATTTACAGTATAAACAAATTTTTACAGCTTCTGTGATAGAAACCAGTCGTTTAAACATATAATAAACGATATAATATCTATTTCTTTCTGTTTTTGTTTGAAAAACTCTACAAATAAAAGCTCATCTGATTGAGAATCTACTATAGGAATAAATATCTAAAACCTATTTACATATTATTTTATGTTTTTAATTTATAGTAAACTTTTATAACTAGAGCTATTTTAAAGCTATTTAAATAAATTATTTATTATCCGTTTCCTTTCCAACAAAGCTATATTTAATTAAGATTCAAATCTTAATCAAAGCATATTTTGATTATCATCTCAAACATTATAACATTAGTTTAATTAAATAAAAAGTTTTAGTTAATAATAACGGTCATTATGTTTAAAGGTCAAGAAAAAGTACAATCAGGTCAAGTTTGACCTGAATTTTTAATTTAACTTTAGTTTTGTTGCATATTTTTCTTAAATTCTATACAAATACAGTATACGTAACACTTATATCAAGTATACATGCAATGAACATAAAAATTAATAATAGATATGATAAATAAACATTATTTACATAAAGCAATACATATTCTTTTGCCTTATTTATTAATAACTGCATAACATGTGATCTTAATTCTGACTTTTTTAAGTTAACTTATGCTGTATTAAAAAAAGTATTAGAAAATCTTAAAAAACATAAAAAAGAACGAGTTATTGATAAAAAAAATAGAGTAATTTGATGCCACACTTATAAACTTGTAATTCTTAAAACCAATCCAAAGGATCGAACAACAAATTAATTTCTTGTTTATTTGATTGTATTTTAGTTAACATAGAAAATAGTTAAGTTTTTACACCCGTTGTTTAAATAGCGACCTATTTCTGTTAGTTTATTGATAAAAAGTATAAATATAAAGAACTTTATGCGCATTTGCAAGAATTTTCGAGTTTGACTACACATAAAATATGCACTGGCTATTCTTAAAAATGTGTTCTCATCTCAACACGTTTTGTGATAACGACTACATTTTACGTATTCAAGAATCTTCTTTAAAAAGCATCGATTTTTTCTAGATTTTACTTCTACTTTAATTTATAATAAAATAATTCATTTTTTCGATCGACTCATTTGGTAAGAATTGAAATTTTTTATAATCAAAATTTTTAATCTAAAGTAAAACATTTCATTATTTTCTAACATAGATATCATTACTAATAGAAATTTTATAAAAGCTATTTTCAATTAAAAATTAATATTAAATAATAATAAACGATAAAAATACCGTATTTAGAGCGCAATACTTTTCTAAAGTGCCATACAATTGATCTCTTACTAAACGAGATACCGGTAAATAGAAAAATAGTTTATGAAACTGATGTTTTACTATATAAAAGAATAATGTTTTGTCATTGAAATATTGACTGGTACTCGATCATTACTGAAGTTATGGCTTTTAAAGTGCTACTTTTATATAGCATAGCGGTATAAATTGGTTGACCAAATCCCTGTAGCACTTAAGTCCATGTCTGAGGTCTTTTTTTAGACATGTTTTTTTTGTCATCTGAGCTTAATCTTAGATAAATGAGCTTTAAATGAACTAGAATTTGATATTTTAGTAATAATCGATCGAAAGGACAATTATAGTTGAAAGCATTGTATCTCATATTCATTTCACTATAAATCTTCTGCTTCTTTTATGATAAAATTTTTTGATTGGTTATATTTTTTCTGAGCTTTTAATTATTCATGAAAAGGTATTTGAATAAATAATTAATAAGTTAATACATTATAATCACAATTCAAATATTTTATAATACCCTATGATATGTCCAAACATCCTATGATTTTGTAATGGCTTTTATTCTCTAATGTTAGGTCATATGAAAACCATCTTTTTAAGTAATATATTATAAATGACAATATCGTGTTCCGAATATTTGTAGCAAAATGGGAACCATATTGTATTTCAATTACTGTCAAAAAAGGTGTGTTTTTATTTGTAAGAACTTTAGCTCAATATTTAAAATACGGTCATTAAGTCACTAAAATTGCTGATCATTTATGACTATCATTGGTATTAAAAGTTAGTTAATAGTCAGTAAGTTTTTTGGGCTTAAATGTTTGAAAAACAGATGAGAAACAAATTCAAGGGTTAAGAAAAATTGATGTAATTTAAATTTTATTAAATAAGTGCTTCATTGTATTTAAATTTATTTTGGTTTCATTTAATTCAAGTAATTTAATAAACTTTTGAGAGGAATTCATTATTTGGTATCTGAGTTGACTCTTTATTAAAACTACAGTTATCTCAAAAGAATATGTAAACGAAAAAACTTTCCATAATTTAAATAATTTTTGAATTCAATTCTAAACATTCAATTTTTTATTAGACATTAGAAAAGGAACTCGGAATATATTAGAATTTATGTTATTTCAATAAAATATTTAACACTATTGATATAAATTGATTGCATTCTTGATTTCAAGAAAGAGTTCTCATTCAATAAAATGCAATTTTTCTTATAGACTTCGCAAAAAGCTTTTAGTCACTTATTTTAATAGCAGTCGTGTTTTCCGTTCCTATTCAGTCTGGAATTGACGTCAGACTAGACTTTCTGTTCTATTGAGTAGACAGAAGGCTATTCACCAAAAATAGTCTAAAGGAAAATTATCGCTCTTAAAGGACAACATATCGTAGTTTTGTTTGATGTGACCAACACTTTTTCCATCAAAATATTATTTTTATTTAATTATAAAATCTTAAACAGAAAAATTTTTATACCACTTAAACTTAAAGTCTATATTATTTTATCAAAGAATCATTTAATAATACTTTCAAATGGTATAAAACAAAACTTTGGATCAATAAAAAGATAGTTGTTCACAAATACTTACTGTATTTCTATTATTATTTGATTCGTAACAAAATATTTTTCAATATAGAGATTCTGTGTATTAGTTTTGATGTCTCTTTAGATTTCGAAATCAACTCACTTTTTTCTAATTAGTAAAAAATTAGTTTTTTATACTGTACTGAAATTTCATTAATAATTAAAATTATGGAATCTTTAAAAGAATTCTTAGGTATTATTCCTACATTAGAAGTATTTTTATAACAGTTACTGAGTAGAAAACAGACTAAAAATTAAAATCAATATTATTAACAGAAATGTGTAAAAATTGCTTTTACAGTATCTTTAAATTGATAAGAATATTAAATTTCTATTATTTTATGAAAATATTAAACAATAATGAATGTATGCCTTATTTTATTGTTAAAATGATCAACATAGAAGACTTTCTAAGCTGCCCTACTCTAATATACTGTATATTAATTTAAAGAATGGCAGAAATTTTGTTCTATCAACAAATAAATGAATTTGCTTCAGTCCTTTTTTAGAATTTAATTATACATTTCTACAAGTTATAAATAAACCGATACACATAAATGTTAAATTACTTTTAATAGAAACTTGAAGCTCCCGTTGCTACGCAACTCATACAACTTAAAATTTATTGAACTTAACCCGTAGAATACTATTTTTGAAAATCTAGTATTTAAAAAGCATTGTTACAGTGCTTTTGCCTTTTAAAAAAGGTTTTATGACAAAATTTCAATAATATTGTTGTAAAAACTGTTATTACATTATTGTAGAATCTCAGAGACACACACACACACACGGACTGACATAATATTTTTAATAATATAGATGAATTACAATTTTTTGTAGAAAAAAATGGTAAAATAACAAATTTTCAATCGTTATTAGTTTTTCAATAATTGAATGTATTTTCTAATATACAAATAAGAGGTAATGATTTATTAGAAATTCAAAACTTTTCTAGGGCGGTTTTTATTTCAAACAAGTCTTATCATTAGGGACTTCATTTCCCGGAGTACGTAATAAACACTCGAGTCAAATGCTAAAAAAACTCTCTTCAAAATATTAATTTAAAGTATAATGAAAAGGCCTATAAATTAAAATAAAAGTAGGCTTAAAAATAGTCACTTTCTATAGAGAAATATGGAAAAATCAATTATTTAAGTTGAGATCTTGAATCTATTGAGGTCTGATAAGGTGATAACATACTTAGGTGATACTTAGTTGAATATTACTTATCAGACATACTCGGTCTAGTATTAATAGCTTTGAACTATTGAGCTTAGGTACTTATTACAATTACTACCTAATTATTATTAAATCTAACGGACTATATGTGAGAAAGCAGTTTTAGATAATATAAATGTGATACCGGAATGAAGTAATAAAACTTAGAAACCTAGACCATAAATGGAAATCCTGTAAAATGGTGTGGATAGTAAATGCTCATTGTGAAGTCTAAAAGACTTATCAATGGTACAGTCATTGGTCTCATTACTTTTTAATCATATACTCGATCTCCCGGATATGGAGTCTCTACTTGTCATATCTCCATCGCAACACATTGGCGTTTATTTGTTTCGTGTTTTTGGTGTTTTGCCACCTGCAGTGCTGTTATATCCACAACTTTTCCGTTATTATGTAATAGCAGACCAACTATAGTTTAGTCATTCTATGCATTCTTTCCATCACTTTATTTTATGTGCCTCTGCAATAAAGTAAAGCATTTTATTTTTATTTACCTTACAAATTGACTTCTGTTAAGTTTCTCAACTCTCATAAAGTAAATGAGTCTTTTCTTTCGATATTAGCTTCCATTGGGCTTATATTTACACATCTTATAATTGGATTCATCCAAGTATTATTGCATTTGATTGCATTTCATTTGAATTTAGCAAAAAAATATTTCTATGTCTTAATAAATAGTGTTATAACGAAAAAGTTATTAATATTTAAAGTTCACAATTAGAGTAAAAACTATTAATAAGTTTGAAAAAGTCTAACTAATAGTAATTTAAATATTAAGTATGACACTTGCTTAAGGGTTACTAAATATAGGTAAGTATTTTACTAAACTAAATAGTTAGATACAGTGAAACCTCTAGAGTTGATCACCTCTATTAGTTGATCACCTCCTTATATTGATCACTATAATTGGTGTCTGTTGCGAATGCCATAGGGTTAACATTAAGCAAATCAAAACCTCTAAAAGTTGATCACAAAGTTGGTGTCTAATGAGTGATCAACTTCGAGAGGTTTCACTGTACTATATCGTAATATTAAATGAGTAGAGTGTAAAAATCACTGATCTTGTCCCCAACCAAATTTTATTCATCATTTATGTTCTTTCAGATATTAAAGCAATTATTATATAAACAAAATATTAATCTTCTTTATAAATCTTAATTTTTAGTTTGAGATAACCTTTAGATTTAAATATACGTTCACTAAATTTTAAAATCTTTATCAAAAAATTGAGTCCAAGCTATTTGTGTCACAAAAAGAGATTGATTTCAAATGGTATTACTATTAGAATAAAAACCAATCTTATGTATGATTTTAATTTGAATTCTGAACGTGTGTAACCTAACACTTAAGGCTCGTTCGGTTTTCAAGGATTTTTTTTTTTTTTTATTAAATAAATTATTCCCTATATTTTTCCCTAAGCCTAAAGAGATTAAGCAAACATTTTCAAGGCTTACAACATCAAACAATCCATGCTATTAAATGTTAATAATTGAGAGGATGTTTTCCTTTTACAAGAATTTTCCGTTTTTATCTAATTCTCGTTATTTTAACGTAATTTCAAATATTACTTTATTATATTTATGTTTTGATTTTGTCTTTAGACTCAACTTGAAATGGGATGAATAGGCAGTTCAACAATTATTAGATATTTTCAAGCGATTAAAAGGTAAGAAATTATATTTTATTTTTATAAGCTTTGCATATAAAGGGAAATGAATTTATGCGACACAAAAATCTTTAATCACGTTATTTATATAAATATATTCATGCAATTCAATTAGTTTAGTATAAATTGATTTAATTAAAAATACATTCATTTATTAACCGCAAAACGAATCAACCGCTTTCTTATTTTATTAAAAACTTCACTTTCCTTTAGCTTTTTATGAAAACTCTCACTAACTCTCACTTAAATATGCGTAACATAAAAGTCTATTAACTTTCAGTTTAATAATGCATAAGTCCTTAGTTTAAGTTCAAAGGTCAGACAGAATTGAATAATAGAAAAATTCTAGTTTGAGAAATCTATACTGAAGTAATCATATGTTTATAACTTATATTGTTTTCTTCTAATATGAATAAGACATAAACCCTCAGAACACGTAATATAGTATTATATTTTATCAGTTAATAAATTCAATTTCTATGACATGTTTACTGATAAGTTGTCGTACTTGGAAAGAGTCTATAAATCAAGTCTTTGTGTTACTAAAAGTGTCGAATTATACTTTCACTTAAATAATAGTCTATTGATATTAATGAATGAATGGAATACTATCCTATAAATAGAGAGAAAAATATTTATTTGGAAATAAATTTTTTAAAATCTATGACTTGAGTAGATATACTAAAAATTTATTCTTGAAATTACAACAGAATATATTTTGAAAGATAATAATACAGTTGATTACACCATTTGATTACACAATTTATTTGATTGCTATTATAAATTATAATGCAGTCAAATAACTTTTCTGGAGTTTTTACCGAATTTCAAAGTCCTTCTTCATATCTGAAAGTTAATTAACTAAATACTTAATTATGAGGATACCTAAAAATTATATTTAAATTAAACATTTAAATAAATGTTTTCTTAACTTTGCTTCTGTCTCAGTATTGAACATAATTTTTTGTGATAAAATTTTAATTTCTATTTAATTTAAAGTTATTTTCTATACTATGTTTAGAAAATGTTTATCGCAAATTATTTTAGAGATTGAGACCAAAAATTAGATTTAGGTTTGGGTTTTCCCCATTTTGTTAAATTGTCTGATTTTTTGTATGTCTAGCAATTAAGTTCGTGATCCTCGTTAAGTCTTAAGGACTTTCTCCGATTGAATACAATGTTGCCTTTAATTTTCCTTAAAACAAGACATGTATTGCATGTGATTCACACACGAGAAACGCTTCTCTGCTTAATCGAACATAGAATTATTGCAAAACGTATGATATGTTATGTTTACCTTCAAATTAATCATGCTCAACCTCCAATTAAAGTGAAGGTAAATGCATGAAATACCCATTTTACCCAATAACCATTTTATATAAGGTTTAAGAAGAGATCAAAATCGTTCAAACTCTATCATGTCTTACAAGACATTTTTAAAATAAAGTCTCTAAAGTAGGGAAGTTATCGAAATTAACTGATTCGTTTGAATTTTTAAAATTAATTTCTATAAAAAAAATTTCTATATGTAAGTGTTTTATTCTTTTCAATTTAAACTTTTGCACTTTTGAGCTAATTGTTGAATAAATTTTGTGTTTGCATATGAGCACTGACCTCAAAATAAAGATGATTCTGATTCCATCTCAATATTTTATGAGAATTTTATGCTAAGTTTTATGTGAGAAAAATACGAATTTTAAACTAATTATATTTGTCGATAATTTACTATTTAAAGAACAACTGATATTATATAACAAGAGAACGCTATGAAATATCTAGAATTTGTTTTCTTATCTAAAGAAAAATACAATAAAAATTGAATGTGTTTTTATAATAAAATAGTTTGTTTAATTGTATGTTAGAACTGATTGTAGTTTAACTTAATAATTACGACATAAGTATATTAGTTGTGAAAAATTCAAAGGCTTTCTCTCAAATTGTAAATATTTTTCTCTTACAGTTAACATCAATTTTGGACTAAAAGTTTAAAATGATTTCTCTAAAAAAGATATTTGAGTGAAGAAAAAAATAAAGTAAAATTTCGGAAAACAATGATTAAGAGACTATATTTTTATATACGATCACAATTAGCAGATAAATCAATTCAAAAATCATTTTTAGTTCTCAACCTAATAGTATTACTGTTAATAACATCCTATTTTATGTTAAGTGGAAAATTTGACTTAAGTCTGTCATCACAATCATCACAACCTTCACATCCAACTCCATCCTTATTAACAATACAACAATTTTCAATTAACGAAACAATAGTGAAAATCTCAACATTAGACCGATATCTAAATTCATTCGAAGCCATAATGAAAGAAAACAATTCACGTCTTGTATATCCCAATGAAATCAAAGACATGACTAGAATGATAATCGATAAAACTCATTGTACACCAAAATTGGGCTCAGACTTATTGCTCTTAATAATGGTTTTAAACAGAGTCGACGACTTCGATAGAAGAAAAACAATACGAAAGACGTGGGGCAAAGATTTTAATAATAATAACAAATCTAAATTATATTTCGCTGTCGGTCTGTCTAAAAATGAGACCACACAGGACCGTCTCGAACAAGAAGATAGAGTTTATAATGATATCATTCAATGGGGTTATTATGAAAGTTACTATAACTGTACCATCAAAGTGTTGGGTATTCTTCGGTGGACTTCTTTGAATTGTCCATTAGTTAAGTTTGTGCTTAAAGTGGATGACGACAGCATTTTAGTCAGTGATAATTTATTAAATTTCTGTCATAACACTTACCCAAATGCTATTTATGGACATTTGTGGCGCAATCCAAAAGTTTTCAGAAATGTTAGCTCTAAATGGGCTATAACTACAAAAGTGAGTTTAGGTTTTTATATCTATTTTACTATCATTCCTATCATTTCAAATACGACGTCTGGTTTTTGAGTCTGTTATCTGCTTTTCTCAATTTTATTTATTCACTTTTATGAGAAGTTAGAAATGAGTTTCCTTAGCCTTCGAATAACAATAATAACTATATTTCTGTTACCATTAAGTCGTGATTTATTTTATTCACTTTTCCTTTTAACTTAATTGAGTGCATAACTAAACTCAACTGTTTGAACAGAATATCTGCAAATATAAATTTAAGTAACTTTAAGCTTATATAAACTTATTATATACCTCAAAGTTTATATATATATAAGTTTATATAAACTTATATATATATAAACTTTGACTTTATGAATGAATTTCAATGATATGTTATGTTTAAAAATTAGCATTTAATTGAATCTCATCTCACGAGTACTAAACTTTTTTATAGCTTCCGGAGTGCATTATAATAGTTATAGAATTACATATGCATTGAAATTGTTTTTGCAAAATATCCGCTTTATTGCACGTGAAATAATTTGTAATGTAATGAAGGAATACGCTTATGTTGGACGTGAGCTCATTTCTAAATTAAGTTGCAATAAATTGTTATTTTTATTCAATTCAATTAAATATTGAATCAATTAAATTGTGTTATTTCAATACATATACAGATATACGTATTAGGCTTCAGATATTGAATCCTTGACTGAAAGTTTTTTAGTTAATATTATATTTTTATTATTTTTTTAATAATGAAAATTCAAGGCATATTTGAATAGATACTCAAAAAGAATTTTACTACTTGTAAACCATGGGGTTATCTATACTCGATTTGAGAATTTTGAGCATTTTGTTATCATTCAATTTTTATGTGCTATAAAAGAACCCACATATGAAAGTCTGCCTCCAAAGCAAATTGCATTCATTTATTTCTGTCTATTTCGGTATTAAATAAAAGATTTGCAGTTAAGCATAATAAATAAAATGTTTTATATTTCATGCGTAATTGAATATATAGGATGTTTGATGAAGCAGATTATTGGGAGACTATCTTTTGTATTTGCAAAAGCAATAATTTTATACCAGAAAAAAATTATGCTTTTTATATATAGTCTTTAAATTTTTAAATTCCTATATTTCACGGATTAATATTTAAGTTTTATGAGTTGCGAAGCAATGGGTGCCGATAGTGCTTTACTAAAAAGTGATTATTAAAGAAAGGATTTTTGGTTAAAACCCAAATAGATCACAGATTTCAATACTATTAATGCATATAAACTTTAATATTCATTTTCAACGAGTTTTATTCCACCAAAACC
>JAUJYT010001900.1:0-10239 GCA_033996565.1 Nanhermannia nana
TGACACATAACTATATATTGATTTGTGCCAGAAAGCAAAGAAAAAAAGTAACGCAAGTGAATACATAAAGCAGAAAAAACTAACGCAAATAAAATGAAGCATCAAAGAAAAGGAACGACACTTTACAGACTAGTGTTACGTTATAAAGAATAAAAGTGAAATTTGCTTTGATTTATTGCCTTACACTGAAAACATTTTGTTGAATTTTCGTATATCAATAACATAATAATTTTTCAAATAAATAACAAACTATTTGCATATCAGCAAAAAATAAAATAAAAAATTAATGTGTGACTAAATCTACAGTTAAACAATTTCTAGAAAATACTGTATAATACCTGAACAAACAATTGAGAACAAGAATTAAGTAAAATAGTAAAAAGTTGAGAGCATTTTTATTCCTTAAAAATCGAATCGTTTTTATGAATAATACTTATATAATATTTGTTCGGAATATTAAAAAATAGCTTTTTAAGCCCCACTTTTTGGCAAATTAAGTCGAACATAACATAGCTTTTAAAGCTGAGACTTACAATTTTTTATGAGAAATGTGTAAAGCGTTTTGTCTAAAGTGACTTAGAGTAGTGGCTACTACTGTATCATAACCTCAATATTGGCTTTTATATTCTCAAATGATATTTCGCAGTCTAATGTGAAGCCTTAAGAGCTGATGCGGAACGCAATCTTTGTCACGGAATACAGCCCTGGAGTCCACTATAGCTCTAGTGTTAGTGGAAAAGGAAAATAGATTCTTAGAAATGTAGAGAGTGGAGGGTTGGCCATCAAATCCTACCAAAGATAGAGATACAGATTTTTTATGAAACTCAAATTACATTTGTTCCGCACTTATGGCTTATGCCAGACCTGATCATCATATAGAAGTCTCACTTCTTCCTCATATACTGTCATATTTACGTTTCTCTAGTAATTGAATTTCACTATTAAAGCTCTGCATCTCTCCCCTCCTCCTAAATAATAATACTTTGACAGAGTTTTACTCAAACTATTAGCGATATTTGACAGTTCCAACTGTAGAAAATTTCGATTTTTTGTTGAATTAAACTGCTCTAAATGTTAAGTGCTTTCAATTTTGATATTTGAAATCATTTTCGGCTCTCTTAAGAAAAAAAGATATAAAAATTTATTTGTTTGCGTTGTACAGGCGTCACACAAAAAATGTTGGACAGGGAAGATTGACAAGAGATTTCACGTTCATATTTATGATTTTTCACATAAAATCCAAAATTTTTTTCAAAAATATTAAGAATCGACGTGCATTACATGGAGTCTGACTTATTAACGAATCTCCTTTACTATCTAACATTTTTGTGTCAGGTCTTGTAAAAAATAGGCCTAAAGATCTTTGCGGATTGTTGTTGAACCGTTAACAGAGTCTTAGAAATGTATAATAGAATATCTTATGTCTCATATATTTCTATTATACGTATCTATCTTCTGGTTCGCCAGTTATCCGCTGAAAGATCTTTATAATCATTTGTTTACTATTCATTACTGCTTATAACCACTCAATGCTATACTAATTAACATTTTAAGATATTAGGTTCCTTTCATGTTTCATCTCAATTATCAATTGTACAGAAACATAAAAATGTTGAATAAAACAAAAAAACAAAACAATTATAATAAATGTGATATAAATTACAAGTTACTAAAAAACCATAGAATAAACACAAAAGTGAGTGATTAATTAAAATAGTCGTGCATTACAAGGAGATTGGCATAGCAACAGATCTTTTGCATCTACTAAATTTATTGAGGGCTCAATTTCACAAAAAATCATAATATTCACATCACTTTCGATTACCAATTTTGTAAACTTACTAAATGGTCCGGTATTCTGTCTTATAAATAGTTTTATTTGTATTTTCAGTGTATTTTAAATTAAATCAAAGAAAAACTGAACTTAAGTTTTAGTCTAATCAACAGAATAAGTCAATTATTGTATATTCGAATATTTTGTATATTTTTGTGTTCTTCTGTCAATTTTTAAAATAGATTTTTTTCAAATAGAAGATTAAAAATTAATGCAGCCGTGATTTAGATTATATTCTTGACATAATTTCGATAAAGAAAATAGCAATAAAACGGATAAAATATGGAGTATTGAAGAAACGGAATAAAAGCGAATTACACTATAAATATAATGGAGTGAATAGAATTGAAAGAGTGGTATATCATGTTTTTAAAGTCTTCTTAATACAAAGTGATATAAAAACGATGACAAAGTAACTAATAATAGCTTTTAAGACGACCGCGGGGTCAATCGAAAACCTCATTCGGATTGTCGCTCTGGTGCCATTACACCACTGGACACTACATGTTCTCAATTTCTATATTATTTACTTTATTTTAGATGTTATTAATTCTAACGCAATCATTAGTATTTAGAAAGAGTGCAGAATCGTTCAAAAAGATATAAACCTCCAGCAAAAGAAACAATTTAAGGATTCGTAAGTTCCATAACAATTCACATAAAATGTTAAAAAATATGCATAGAATTCACATCACATCCCTATCTATTTGTTATAATATAAAGATTTGATTATATGATAGCTCAATATAGAGCTATATGATGGCTATATTTGGTTCGATATAGAGTTATAGAAAATTTTAAGCGACACAAATTTTTGAGACATTACATAAAAAATTTAGCTATGATTATGAAATACAGTAATCAGTACTGATTGATATTTTAATATAGTAAGGATTTGATAAAACATATTTATAGTTATCATTTAAGTAATTGAAAAGTTTGATAAGAATTAATTTATTGATATTTATATTATTAATAATTAATTGGCGATAAAAAGAGACAACAATTACAATTTCAGTTGTGTTTTTCGAACAGGCCCTTCAATTGAAGTTCAACCAAAAGATTTTAATTGTTGAGAACATAATAACTTATAAAGTGTTTATCGATTAAGTTTATATATAAGTATTACTTCTAATCCTTTTCAAAAACTGACAGTTTTTCCAATAAAGTCAAGAATTTTTTGCCTACGTCTAAAATATTTTTATGACGTTGTAGTGACAAATTTTTTTTATTAAAAAGATTGCTTATACTCTATATTTTCTAACTTAAAGCTAATCTTTTTATGTTTGAAATGGTTTTATATAAAAGTTGTCGACAAACTAACAATTGAAGCCGTTTCGTAATCGCTATTTATCGGCACATTTATTAAAATGTTTAAATAAATAATAAATAAGATATAAAGTGATTGAATAAATTCAAATTAATTTTCCAAACAATGGGCTCTGATTGACATATAGTATGACAAAAATTTTCAATTTAATCTTGAATGGGATTTCAATATTTAAAGCATTGTATCTTTATCTCAGAACTGAACTGAGATTTTTTTGAAGGTTTAGTCGTTTCAAAAGTTTAAGAAAAATTTATTCACTGCATATGACTGCACTCAATTCATAACTTTTTTAATAGTAATAATTATTATCATATTATGATACAGACGAATAATATAAAGTTATTAAACACATTAAATAGTAGTAGATGAACAAATTATCCATTAGATACCAGTACATCCCTAAGCATCCAATTATTCCAGATGCTATCAAGTCTTTTATTGTTAATCCTGTACAATATTGCACAACACGCAAAAAATTAATTTTAAGATAAGTAAAAATTAATTAGTGAACTGAATGCTTACACCTAAATGTAGAGTATTATAATAGTAGTGGTATTTGAAGTGCAATATAACTTTTGGTTTTATGACGAAATCTTTATTTCTTTGACATGACTTTAAGGCAACGCATGCTTTCTGGTGTGGTATTATTTTCCAAATGATAATATATTTTAAATAAGATTTTTGAATAAATCTATAGAATCTTCTGTTAAATTAAAATAAGAGATTATTTAAACGTTTTATATTACACTTTTAATAATTAAAATAGGGAATTTATGTTCATATATGAGATTAATTTGCCTAACATTTAGTTTGTGACTTACAATTTATATTTTAAGCAATTATTTTCAAATTACTGACTCTTTTAAAACTGTTTTCAGTTTAAATAAATTCAAAAATAAGATATATTATTTGATGAATTCTTTCAAATAAAATTTTAAATAAAAATTTTATTTAAAAAATAAAAAGCGTGAAAATGACACTAATAGGAAAATTAAGTCTAAATAGTACTACCTGGTCTTAAATTTTGAGAAGGTCCGGGTCCGGGTCCGTGGTCCGTGCACGGACCTATTGGACCCGGACCTGCTCAGCCGTAATTATAGGTATTTATCGAAGTCTCAAAATCTTATTTTGATATTTGATTTTAACTCAAATTTAACTTCGATTTGATTAAATGCAAGATAAAGCCAGGAAAGTCCAGAGCATATGTATTGTACAGAACTCATTAGACCTGAAGGAAAATTTTTAGATTAATATAAAGTCTTGTGGGCACTAATTTTTAAGTTAATAAAGGGCCATCCACTTAGTAACCATACAAAAATATACTATTCTAGCACACGTCTTCACGCTTTAACCATCTCTAAAAAGTTCACACGCATTTGCTTTACCTCCCCCCTCCCCCACTCGAAATTCGATGGATTCTTAAGATCAGAAATTATAGGAATATCTGAATAATAAGAGTTGTTAATTACTCAATCTTTGGTTTCTTATTTAAGTTTTAATAAAATATTTGCCTATATTTAAATTACCGTCAAAAAAGATATCGTTAAGCAGTTGGCAACTATTTTTCAAAGTTTAATTTTTTAGTTTTTATAATATTTGCATTTGGCAAATATTTTTTAGATTTTCAAAATAGTCGCGGGGAAGGTTTTAAGTGTTGGCGGACATAATTTTGCCCTTGAGCGGCAAGTTCTGCACCTATGGTACAGAGAATCGCATTTCCAGTGATAAAATATTATGTAAATAAAAAAATAGAAATCATTTAGTTTCCGTTGGCGCTTTGTCAAACACCATTAGTTTTCATTTTATTGGGTTAAAAGATTTTCATTTTGCTCTTTAGGGATGCATTTATATAATGATGAAAAATGTTATGAATTAATTTTCAGAAAAAGTCTTAATACTCAACACCACGAGTGTTGGCGTCGTCTTCAAAAGTTGCGTAAGTCTCAGAGCATATGTCGTAATTTGACATCAGTTTCACATGAGTTTTAGTTAAACAAAGTTCAAGACCTGTTGAATTTTCAATAGATGTAATGGTATTTTAAATAATGTTTTTACTATTCGAAAGACTATTCTAAATTCTGTATAAATTAAATAAAAATATATGATTTGAGAGTGGCATAAGAGTGGCATAAATATGTATGTCTAGAAATAAAAATATATCTTTATAAATATTTCATTGCATACCTTTAGCTAAAAATCGAAATATGAACTCAATATTTCTCATTTCAATGAAAGATATTTGCATTGAGAAGAGCTTTAAGGAAAGCTTTAAGGAAAGGTTATTTCAATAGTTACTTCAATATTTTGTTGTAAACCTCTAACTTACACCCGATGTCATAATAGTAAGGAGAAAACATTCGTTGCTATGGAAAAGTTTATATCTTACCTAAAATTTAAAACTAAATGATTTACTTTGAACTAAAAAAGTAATTATGTGAGTGCATGAAAACTAATTCAAAAAATATTTTTTAGGGTACAATTGTCATGTCATTAGATGATCAAAAATCTACATGAAAATGTTAACAAAGAGTGATGTGCTTTTGCTTCCACTTCCATGGAATGGAAGTGAAATAGGAATGGAAGTAATGCAGAAAAATTGAATGGAAGTGGAAATGAGATATTTATTCAAACGTTAAATAATATTAAGTTGATTTTATAAAAATCATATGTAAGGTTAGATTTAGAGATAATACATTTGGGTACATTTTATTTTAGATTTTTCTCTTAGTGTTTAATAACTTAACAAATTATCTTTTAACAGATATCTTTTGAAACCTTAGTTTTAGTTCTAGAATTCAGTTTTAGATATCATTGTTTCCACTTTGCTTTCACATATTTCTTACATTGAATTTACAAAAACACTGAATTTCTTTAACTTGTTTAATATTTGAATGTAATTAACTTAATTATAAAAAGTGAAATCACTTGAAAAGTATTTCTCATATGAATTCAATTAAATTTTTGGGGCAACAGACCAACGGACAGACATTTCAAGACTATAAGCTACCATTTTACACATTTTCGGTTGCCAAATGTGTAAGGACCCAAATCTGTACAAAATATACTAATCTATACATTTTAGACGAAATTGAAGATTTTACTTTATTAAAATGATATTATTTATTGATCATTTATATTATTGATATTGATATTTATTTATATTTATGCAAATATAGTTTTCCATCAATTCATTGTTATTTATATCCAATTATGTGTCATATAATACAGATGAGAGTCTAATATATTGCTCAGATCAACTGTACGAAACACCTATACCGTATACACAATATGAGCTGAAATCCAGTGCTTGATCCTCCCTTTACTTTTTGTAAAAATATAAATTTTATCTAAAAAACCTTTGGCCGCGATTTGAATTTTTAAGCTGTCCAGAAAAAGTCCAGAATTAAACTCTGAGATGTAGTCACCCTATCAATGACATTATTTTATAAACACTTAAATTATTAATAATCCCTTGAGTTAAATCTCTGCATATCACTGATTTTACTGAATTTTGTATAAGAGGCTGAATAATTTGATTTTTAAAAATATTGCTTTATTATTAATAAATAATGAGTTGCAAACCAAATAACGGTAAAGAACGTCTGCTTTAATAGAAAATAATTGTTCTGTTGCAAATTGAAACCTAGTTAGTAGATTTTAATATTCTCTTGTAAGGTTTGAGATTTTAAAATGCAGTTCATGAAAGTCTAATAAATAACAAAAATCGTATGACCCAAAAAATGAAATCAAAAAATCACTGAAATGAAGTTTTATACCTAAAACCTTACATATTCAATAAATAAAACTACAAGTTTCTAAATTTCTGTGATAAGTTTGAATTTAAATACTAAAATAATCAGTCACTTTAAAATATCTTAAACTAACACAACCATAGATTTAGATCACTTTTATTCATATTTTCAAATATTATACAAAGCCTTTCTGTAGATATAATTTTTAATACTTCTTTGCCCTGAAGATGATCTCATAGTAGATCGAAAACGTTCGGCAATTAATATTTTATTTTATTTTTATTTTCACTGATAAATAAATATTGAAATTGAAACAAATAATGTTAAATAAATTGAACCGTTCAATAATTAATTTCTAAACTTTTCTATTAAAATAATTAATTGTTTGGTGAAATATTGATAAACTTCTATGAAAAGAATTCTAAAATAGTGAACATAAAGATTTTAAAAAAAGTCTAGAACTCCTCGAAATAAAGTTTTGGCGTAATTAGAATCAAGATTTGCTTCTTTTTTACAGTTTATTTTGTTTTTGCAACTAATCTCAAGAATTCAATTATTTACGGATTAGATAATTCTAATAATATAACTCACCGCGAGTAATACTGTTTTTTTGTTTAAGGCTTAAACAAAAAAATTCTTTAATTTTGATTTGTTCGAGCTTACATGTATTTCTGGATTTGATGATTAAGTGCAGGTCAAACTTTACAGTGGTGTCAAGCTTTTTGGGCAGGTAGGGCTTAAAAAAAATTCAAAAGAGTGCAGTATCTAGTTTTTTATAGTTTAAAGACTGATCGTGTAAGTGCACTATAACAAGGAAAGGTGAGCACCAAATCATTAAGTCTTTCGAAGCCTATGAATTTCTCAACAATTTCTCTCAATACATATTTATTTTCATAGTAAAGTAAATTACAAAATATAAAACAGATTAATGAATAATTTGCACAGCAATCAAATTCTATAAAAAATTTTACTTGTCATCTAGTCTTTGGCATAAACCCCCATTTCACCCATATCACTTAGCATTGTAAATTCACACAGAACTAGCATATGAAAATTTGTAAATCCTAATCAATGCAATTTTTGAAAAATGATTGAATACATGTAATTTTTGTTTGACTTGAAATCACCTAAGATTATAGAGCAGAGCATCAAACTTCAAATTTACCGAAGTTTATAACTGATCATTACTTTAAATGTGAGTTTGTATTAAATGTGAGCCTACTATATGACAGGCATTTGAATACTTTTTTCTGCGAAAGACATTTAATTTTTGTTAAAAAAACAATATTTTGAAGAGTTTCAGCACTTTTTCAATATTAAATATTTTCTGTTTGAGAAGTAATGCATAAGTATTAAACAAAAATTATATAACGGAAAACTGCACTCTTATTATTCGCACAATAAAGCTCTGTCATAAGCCTTCTCACAATTCAATTAGTTTTTATTTTAATCTTATATTTTCCAACGTATGTCTGCGAACTAACTTAGCATTAAAACGCGTATACACTCTCTTTATAGAAAAATCTTAGATTTGTTATCCTTTTAATGCTATATAAAGTTTGAGTTGGTATAAAAAGTAAGTTTAGGAAAGAATTTTTTATTTAGTCTCAGTTATTAGTTTTTAATTAAATGTAAAAATTAAATTCTTTGTCAATAATCGATAAATCTTTGTAATAAGTTTAATACTCTACAGAATAATCACTGGATTTAGACCAATGATTAACACCTGTAATAGTTTTTAAAATGAAGAAATTTCAGAACAAACTAAGCTTTGGTTAATCAAAAGATTTAGATAAACTATACTAAAATTCTTAAAGCCTTATTAAAATATTTATTAGTAAAATATTAAAATATAAGCTATGAATAACTAGTATGGTTGCCATAATGCAGGCTTTACTCATATTAATGTAAAGTTCTTTACATTTAAATGTTAAGTTCTTTAGGGAAATTGGATGCACTACTCTTTAAGACCAAACAGAATTTTATATACCGGAATAATCATATGGGCTTTTATGGACCATTTTGTAACTGCTGATTACTAAAATGTTAACGATATATAAATATTTTAAAAGAGAAGCAAATTTAAATTCTAAAGCTTTCATTCAGATAATGTGAACATTTTTTTCGTACTCAACCTCTATATAAATTACTTGAATCCTATGCACTAAACCTCTTAAACAAGTAACTCATTATATGGGTGAGCCTATGATTTTTTCTTTGCTAATAGGGCTTATTAAATAACTTTTAATAAGTCATTTATTCATTCTTTTTGTAAATTCAGTTAAATCTGAATTCAAGAAGTTATCGTTATTTTTATGTGTAAATACTTTTAACGCCACATAAAGAGAAAACGAAATCACCTGAAACAAAGAATTATGAGCACTGCTAGAAGTATGTTATCATTATTCTGTTCCCACGAATGCCATGCATTTAGATGGTAAGCAATTCATTAATACTTTATACTATCAATATTATATACAGTCGTATACAAGTCATACAAGTCTTTGCTTCTCAAATATTTATCAAATAATACCATTTCATCCGGATTTTGAAATTTGAAATGAGAATAAAAAAATCTTTTCATAAATTCGATTCTTTGCTTGTTTTCAGTATCAACTACTTTAAAAAGCTTGATATTCAATATTATATACTGTATATTAATTTAAACTATTGGCACAACTCTTCTGATGTTAATTTATTCAGTGATTTCAATTTCAAAATAAATCTAAAGGTTCTTAAAATTGATGAAAGTTTTGATAAAAATGAATAAAACAAAAAGAGCTTTATATTAGAGAATCAATTTTTGGTGACAATGGCTTAATATTGACTTAAATGGAATGTCTATCAGAAGTTCGCTCTACTGTGAAATATGACAGCAGAAGAATCGATTAAATCAGAGATTATACTATAAAAGATGAAATCTCGATCCTTAAGCCACAAAATTTCGTATTTTAACTTTCATTTTGTATTATTCGCATTCAATTACTTAAAAAGATAATTAAGCAAAAGAAACGATTCCAATATTAAATTATAGTCAAATGAAGTCTGTTTATAACAATCAGCAATCGATTGCAAAATTATTAGTTTTATACGAATACGTATAATGTATAAAACGTGTGCTGTATAGTAAAATACATCCTGACTTCATATAATTGGCAACAACTTTCTGAAGTTACACTTAAGGTAAAAATAGCATTATTTTAAGTAATAAATATGATGCACTGTATACCAGACTTAGCAAGGTATCCAAAATTTTGAAGCTCTATACTTTTGGAAGTCCAGGGGGGGGGGGGGGTAAACTCATCGATTTTGAATGACAATAT
>JAUJYT010001901.1:0-10232 GCA_033996565.1 Nanhermannia nana
GTTTTCGGCGTAAGCAATAAACGGAAGGATTTTTTTCAAATTCGGCGTCAATATACGGCGCAGAAAATTAATAATTATTAAATTGGATTTCGATTGATATTTAAATGATATTTTTAATAAATTACTCAATAAACTCATAAAAATTTAATATTTGAACCATAAAACTCTATTTTGGCTTATGAGACATTAATTTACTTCTGCGCCGAATGAATTTTTCAAAATTCGGCCTCAATTTTCGGTAAAATTCGGCTTAAGCCGAAAACCATTATCACTAGCTATACGTTAGGTCTTAACACTGAAAATAATGCAGCACAAAAACTATGGCTCAGAGGTTTTTTGAGCCTTTGCACCATTACTGTTAATATGTCCCAAAACATAAACTTAAATTATTATATATTTTATGGACATTTTAAAAGTTTTTTTAATAAATAGTTATGACGTGAATCCGTTGGAAAATGAGCGCATTTTAGACGATTTCGATTATTCTGATGCTGAGAATGACAGCTTTATTAATGATGACAGCGATGAAGATGAAGAGCACTCATACAAACAGTCACAACCTCTTCATTGTTTGCCTCTATATTCAATGCTTCCTCACTCTAAGCAAGTACTCATCTTTAAAGATCCGCCTCAAGGCTCGAGATTGTGTGTAATCGCTACTAATGTTGCAGAAACTTCTCTCACTATACCAAACATAAAATATATTGTCGACACCGGAAAGGTTTCACTTTTTTCAATTTATTTTTTAGAGTTTGTTTTAATGTCAAATATTTTAAATAATTAGATAAAATCGAAAGTTTACGACAATTTGACTGGAATTTCCACTTTTATGATTAGTTGGACATCGAAAGCGTCTGCTGACCAGAGAGCAGGTCGTGCCGGGAGAACAGGTCCCGGCCATTGCTACAGATTATATTCGTCCGCAATTTTTAATGACGAATTTCCTCAATATTCTGAGCCTGAAATCATTCGTAAACCAGCAGATGATTTATTACTACAAATGAAGTCAATGAATATTGAAAATGTTGTTAACTTTCCTTTTCCTTCACAACCTTCTAAAGAGGCTTTATTTGCATCAGAGAAAAGACTCATTTTAATGGGAGCTCTAAAAGATGGGGGAAATAAATTGGGCACAAATGCTAGGGATCAATGGAAAGCAAAGATAACACCTCTTGGAAAAGCGATGTCTAGTTTTCCAATTAGTCCAAGATATGCAAAAATGCTGGCTTTGTCCCGACAGCAACTCTTAATGCCTTACACCATAGCAATTGTCTCTGCCTTAACAATACAGGAACTCTTTGTCTATAATAAAGGTCTTGAATCTGATTCAAAGAAGAAAAGACAGAATATATGGTCAGGAGATATAAACTCTTTACTTCTTGGAGACATTATGGTAATGTTGAATGCTGTCGGCGCCGCTCAATTCGCAGGTCTTACTAACAAATTCTGCGAACAAAATGGGTTGCGATTTAATGCTATGATTGAAATAAATAAATTGCGCTCACAGTTAACTTCTCAGGTCAACGAAATAAGTAGTGATTCCTCTGTTTTCAATCTTGATATTAATCCTCCGAATGAGCTTCAAATCAAATTATTGAGACAAATAATGTTAAGTGGATTTTTTGATCGCATTGCAAGAAAGATACCGGTTCTGGATATTGATGTTGAGGATAAGGAAAAGAAAAGAATCAAAAACTCGTATCAATCTATAGAAGTTGAGAATCCGGTATTCATTTCTCCAAATTCAATACTAAGCGATGAAATGCCAGAATATGTTGTTTATCAAGAAATATTCGAAACCTCCAAATTATATATGAGAAATGTTTTAGCGATCGAACCCGAATGGCTGCCTGTCTTTGTCCCAAATTTATGTACGTTTTCGAACCCATTGGAAAGTCCTTCACCTCGTTATGACAGCTCTTCTGATTCAATCAAATGCTACCGTTCCTGTACTTTTGGACCGCATGCATGGCCTATACCTCCAACAGAACTCGAATATCCTCCAGGACTAGAAAAATACAAACTTTTTGCAAAGTTGTTGCTCGAGGGAGAGGTTCTGCCCTTTTTCAAAACTTATTCCAAATATCTATTATCTCCGCCTTCAATAATCACCAAATCGTGGGCTTCTCTTCAACCAAGAACTCAAAAAATTCTTAAAGCACTGATTTCTGAAAATATAGACAGTAAGAGGAATTTGATGCACAAATGGAAGTCACATCAATTCTGTAAGTTTTAAACCCTAACAACTTTTTCCCTTTTATAGGAAGTATAAATCCTCTACTTTTTGAGTCATATTTTCTTTTAAGTTGTATTGAACTCAGACTAATATAAAATTGAAATTAAAGTTTAATAATTAAGTTGTTCAGGGCTTTAGATACCCATTCATTCTATACCCAGCTATACATTCATTTAATAGAAAATATTTTTCATACGTTTAGATCTTAAATATAGAAAATCCACTTCACTTATAAGTATGTAATTAATTAATTAATTTGATCGTTATTTCAATTAATTTAGATTTAATGAAGGAATATATGGATTGGTTGCCAAACACTTATCACTCAAAAATCAAGAGTTCATGGCCTCCAATATAATCAATTCTCATATGTTATTAAAATTTGTTTTAATTATTTATCAAAATGTTTCTTTTTTATGCGTCACTAAAAACAAATAAATCTCTAAATTATTTAAATAAATATTATGTTTATTTTGCCTCAAAATTAGTGTTTTATTCACGAGTTTTATCATACACTTTGTGAAATACGACTGTTTTTATGCGTTTATTACGAGAATAGGAATTCAAATCAATTAATATATTATAGCAATAGATGTATAGCATAGAAACCCATTCACTTCTAATTTTTACCTAATATTCAATTAATTTTTTTCGTCTAAAAAATTAAATTTTCATTTTGTAATTAATGTTAAATTTAAAGTTAAATTTTGCACAACTTTTTGACTGTTTTAATACAAAAATTAAAAGAAATTAATATTATTTTAAAATGAAATTCAGTTAACAAATAGTGAAATAGAGTTCACTATTGATTTGCTTTAAATACTGTATAAAAATGAGACTTTATATGAGTTTTTATTTATAAGTAAGGAATCAATCATTGCTTTAAATATTTAATTAAATATCAATAATATATATAATTATAAAAAACTATTTTTAGACATTTGAGTGTTTAAAACATAAGTTATTTTTAAAATAAAATACAGTTAGATATGAATGAAAAGGCAGAGACAGCTCATTATGAAAGTGTGGCTCTAATTATCATAAAAGAAGGTAAGACTGGTCTCGATTTAACTCTAATATTAAATAATAAGTTATTAATCGTTATCTCAATAATACTTATGATTCGTATTAATAAACATCTGAACGGATCAGACATTTGTCTCAATTAAATCTCATTTCGTTTCTATTAATTAGATATCAATTATTGGTCTTTTATTTAATAATTGAATCAATTTTTGTGCCATTTGTATGTCTTATCTCTATATTAAATACCTTTTATTCAAATAAATTGATGAAATCTTATTAAATAAATGATTTAATGTGAATGTAAGTCAGCCTTTGATGAAATGCATTAATAGTTAACACAATTGAACGAAAGAGAGCGCTATTATTGGCTCTCAATGTTAGTCAACTTATAGGTCAACGAATTCGGTTATTTGAGCGCATATTTAATTATAATTATATTTAAATCAATTTAATGTTTTTGATTATGACTTCACCAAAAAGACATAATTAATATTCGTCTGATTAATGGCTTTAAAACAATTACAATAGTAATGAAAAGACGAATAAATAGTTTGAATAGTTTTAAGAGAAATGTTAGAAAAACATCACTATATATATGAAGAGAGAAATTGTATTAAAATAATTATTAAAAACATTTTATTATAGAGAGCATAACATTCATAACATTATAAATATTATGATATTTTAATACATTGTTTTATAAGAATAACATTCAATTATGTTTTTATTATAAGTTTATTATAAATTTTGATTAAATCTCTTGTTATTAATTGTAATATCATTTGAAAACTCTGTTTATCATTGATTACAATTAAATATTTTATCATAAAATAGAAATAAAATAATTGGTAATTAATATCGATATCAATATGTAATGCCATTAATGGTTAATAATTAGAATTTGAATTAATGAATAGAAAATTACTTATTATTAAATTAATAATAATATTGATATGAAATTAATTTAAATTAATAACGAATTGAGTCACTATTGAAATGAACGAATCGGTTGCGAACCCACTCATGACTAACACTTATAAACCAGTGGTCACAACTCATACCACTCATTGTATGCTTTTATTAATCTTTTAATTCTTATTTATTTCAATTGTCATTAATTATTGATTATTTATTACAGCAATGAATGGAGAAATACCGACACAAAGCCAGAGTCAAAGCCAAACACAAACTCAAACCCAAAGTCAATCTCAAACTCAAATCCAATCGCAATCACATAATAATAATAACAATAATAACAATCAAACTGTAAATCAAATCAATAACAACAACAGTCAACATAAGCCTCAACCACAACACACAACACATAACGCCCTTTCGTCCAATACTTTTCCCGCTTCTGTCGATTCGGCCAAAGAAAAGAAACTCAGAAATTATAAACTGATAGCAGATCCGGCCCTAAAGAAAGGCTCGACAAAAGTCTACAGATATGATGGAGTGGTTCCGGGTGTAAGTGATTCAATAGATATTTTAATGAGATTTACCGTCATTATAGAGATTAACTGATTGTCTAATTGTACGAAACAATAGAAAGAAACACTTTATCCTTCAGTCCAAGTGAAAGACCCGCGATCTCGAGTTACGCTCATTTGGAACAGAATAGAAGCCGCGGAACTAATTGTTCCCAAGTTTAAGGTTTTGTTCAAAACATTTTTTCATTATTTACGTTCAGATGTAAACTAAAACTTTTGCAAATTAAACACTTTTATAGATTGATAGCAATTATGTTGGAATTCCTCCGCCATTAGAAGTCTCAATAACTAATCTAAACGACAACATCAATAAAACCTTTTTAGAAGATTTAGTAAAAAAATTTGATCTCATTGAAGAAATGGAAGTTCTATATCACCCAAAAACTAAGAAACACCTCGGATTGGCTAAAATTACTTTCAGTTCAACCGCTGGCGCAAAAACATGTGTTGAGAAATTAGATCAAACTTCAGTTATGGGAAATATTATTAATGTATTTCTCGATCCTTTCGGTATGAAATAAACTCTAAAAAAACTAAATGAGTCTATTGTTTAAAATTGTCATAAATTTATAGGTAAAGAAGTGATGACAGCCTATGAAAATATAGTAAATCCTCCAATTATTGTTCCAAAACCAGTTGATCCTAATTTTTTGGATCCTAATAAACTTACAATAGAAATGGAAAGCGTTTCTCTATCAGTTGCCCCCTCTATTACCTCATCCATACCGCCCGCAACACCTGCGAGTAATTCAGATTTCGGTTATAATACAGATACAAGAGCTGGTCCGTTGTCTTCGGCTGGATATCATTCAACACATTCAACTCCATTAAGTTTCGACAGCGGGTTCTCATTTCAGCACAACTCCGGAGCACAATATCCTTATAATCAACAAAGCAATGGTGTCTCGTGCACTGATGGACCCGCTTGGGGTCAAACGACTCCCAACAATGTGAGTTGGGATCCACAAACCGGAACGTGGGTTGAAAACGCTGGCGATGACTCAGCTGTTGATAAAAGTCCTATCAGAGAAAGCTTAGACTCGAGAATAGAACTGCTTTTGAAGCAACAGAGCGCTGGTTTGGCGCCCAGTTTTCTCGGGACTATCTCTGGAATAGGAAGTCCTCCTTTTGTTTCTAAGGATTTCAAAAGTGGTTCACCCAAACAGACCCGAAAAAATAATCAAACGAACGACGGATCTAATACTCGTCAACATAGAAGTCATAGACATGATAACGATTCTGATGCTATTTTAGGGACTCCTCCGTCGCCTTTCTTGAGTGCTTCGGATTTCATAAAATGGCATAAAGTGACGAAAGAGATCGATTCCGGACGAATACCGAGTCTTGACAGCGATTCTGATGACAAAGATCTAGAGGAAGAACTGGCCGAAGTAGACGAAGACGCGACACCTCTTAAGGACGAACCTCAGGAAAGTAAGAAAAGCCGTAATAGAACTGCATCTAAGAAAGCAATGGAGGATGACTTTGACGATGACGACCGTATGTCATTGTCTTCTTTAAGTAGTGGGGAGAAGTTGCAGGTGGGCGGGGACACAAGCGAGCCATCGACCTCTGCCGGCGCTCTACACCCGCACTCGCATCCGATGTATCCCTCAGAACACGTGCAGATGATGGCTCGCTTGGGGATATGGAAGCCAGGAATGGGCTCTGATATTGGTTTAGGTGTCTTTTCCTCGACTACAAGTCAGCCCAACTTCACTTCACAGTCGACTCTGTTTGCGCCGTTTATGTTCCCGTCAATGACTGGTCAGTCCTTTGCTGCCCAGAGAGCCTCACATCCGTTTCCACAACCGCCCTGTTTCTATCCGGGATATATAGCTTCACCTTTTTCTTCTATGGCAGCGCCAATCACTCCATCATCTAAAATGTCACATATCTCGCATTCTTCAAACTCCACCACTGAATGGCAAAAGCAATCGAATGAAGTTCGCAAAAGTCAACTGACTCGCGAAGTGGTCAATATTGTGGTCACAGAATTGAAAGAATTGATTAAAAAGGATATCTGTAAGAAAATGGTGGAGAGCTCTGCCTTCAAGAAATTTGAGAACTGGTGGGATGAATGCGAACGCAAATCAAAAACGTCTGGCATTTCAGCAGAAACTGATTATAAGATATCAAATAAAAACAATGTTTTAATGGAATCTCGTAATGACTGGCCTTCAATGACATCATTATATGATAATAATCGAAACGAATCTGTAAATAATTATGATAATTATGGATTTGGATTAGGCTTACGCGCAGCCATTCCTAGAATGCCTTCATTTAGACGAAAGCTCAAAAAGCCTGCGTCTCCGAACACGTTCGATGACGGAACTGTTGATACTAAAAGAACTGAATCTGATATCGAAGTCGACAAGATTTCAGACGAATCTGATAACGAAACTTATAGGCGAAGGCAAGCCAGAGCGCAAAAGAACAGAGCGGCCGCTGTTATCGAAGCCAACGCTAAGTCATCTTCAAGTTCTAGTAGTAGTGGAAGCAGTTCCAGCTCTAGTTCTGATTCAAGCTCTAGTGATTCGAGCTCTTCTTCTACTGACTCCGATAGTGATAGCGAATCGTCCTCTTCTTCCTCATCTTCTTCATCTTCATCATCATCAATGTCATCGACATCCTCCTCGTCCTCGTCTTCATCAACCGCTTCATCCAAATCCTTGAGTTCAAGCGAAAAGAGGAAAAAGAAATATCGTAAGCATAGGTCAAGTCATTCCAAAGAGGATCTGAAAGAAAGCGCTCGAATTGGTTCACAACGTTCGTCATCATATGATTCGGATTCGTCTAAATCTGTCGCTCAGAGAAAGAGAGAGTCAAAGGCAGAAATACAAAGTTCACAAATATGTACAAATAATGTTGATATGAATAAGACGTCCGTTTCGTCTAATGAACAAACAGCAGAACCCACTTCAGAATTTACATCTACTCTGGAATATGAAGCCTCCCAAGCACTTATGGCACTCGCGAGTGGCTTCTCATCAATAGCTAAGCCTTCAAATGTTGACTATTCAGAGAAGAAAACAGATTTTCGATCTAAGAATAAAATCAATAATGAAATCTTAAAAGATAGTGCCCTTCCTTCTAAAGCTTTTACAGTCAGTGAGCGTGGAAGTGATACTGAATCTGCTTCTGAAGCGGAAAAGTTCGATAATGAACAGACGCAAACATCAATAGCTTTCGATCACAGCTATTGTTTGCCTACTGAACAGCCTTCAGATGTGGACAATGTTATAGACTTAGTGGCTCGCGGGCTGTCCCACAGCAAAGAAAAGCAAATGCATATGTCTGATCATATGTACAGCAGAACAAATCATACTTCACCTCAAACTAAACCACAAAAAAGACAATACAAAAGAAGAACATCGACTACAACACAAATTAAATCTCCGAATCAAGAGTTTCATCACAGTCTTTATGCAGTGGCGTCAGAATGGCGTAAAGCAAAGAGAACGCCTTCAAATGTGGCCGATATCATGCCTGATTTTGCTCAAGAACGTAGTCCTACACCGCAACCCATTTATAAAAAACGTGATTTGATCGAAGAAATGAACATTTTATATGAATTTTTGAAAACAGGAATCGATAGCGAAGACGTGACTTACATGAAAAGAAGTTATGAAGCGATGTTACAGGAAGACAACCAGATCTGGTGGCTCAATGACATTCATTGGGTGGATCACACGCCTACTCATATAGTCTCACCCAAGAAAAAGAGAAAAACAGACGACTCACAGGCGAGAGTTCATCAAACTGGTTGTGCTCGTTCTGAAGGTTATTACAAAATGGACAGTTACGAAAAGGCCCGTCTCTCGCATGTCTCCAACACTTCTTTATGTACAGCAAATAATGAAGACCAAGACATACCCAAACAGCTTCGTGCGAGACAAGCGGCACAACAACAGTCCACAAGAGAAGCCCGATCTAATCAAAGACGTCTATTGGCTACAGTTGACGCCGCCTGGAGTGACCTCTTAAAGTTCAATCAATTACAAGTATTACACCCATTGATCTCATTTTGATTTCTCTTTTACTCATTCAATTGTTTTTATTTCTATATTAAAATAGTTCCGCAAAAAGCAGTTGAAGTTTGCAAAGAGTCGAATACACGACTGGGGTCTCTTTGCTTTAGAGCCTATCGCTGCCGATGAAATGGTTATTGAATATGTTGGACAAGGAATACGACCCATTGTCGCAGATATTAGGGAAAAGAAATATTCAGAGTTAGGAATTGGAAGTTCATATCTTTTTAGAGTTGATTTCGAAACCATTGTTGACGCGACGCGTTTCGGAAATGTGGCGCGTTTTATAAATCATAGCTGTAATGTATGTCTCTTTTGTTTATTTCATTTATTATACAATCAAAATACTACACAATAAGTGCAAATAAAAAATACAAAATAATTTCGCTAACTATTAGTAAAAAATCCCAGAAAAATCCTATTTATACTTTATATGACTGGTTATAGAAATCTTAGTGAAAATACTTTACTAACAGTTTAAACTCAAACTTCAATAAAAAAAAGTTTAACTCTCTCTTAAATAAAGTTCAGTAATAAATTACTTATTAATGTTATAAATAATACAGTTTTACTTTCTTATAATGACTCTAAAATGCAGGCCTTTTAACCCTTTGTATGTTTTATTTGCACCTATTGTACGATACGATACAGTTTACTTTTATTGTACTTTTTAATGCTAACTCAATCTTAACAATTATTTGATTATTTACATGCATTTATTGAGACCAGTGTTTCTCAAAGGCTTGAGCTTTTCAAGCTCGTTGGCGAGCCTGAGCCTCACTAAAAAGCTCTGAGCCGAGCCTGATGAACACTGATTGAGACTTTATTTGAGGCAACATTAGGCACATATTGAGGAATATGTACCGCCACTTAACCTCTTCTATTACTAGTACTTAAATGATTGAAAAAATCTAATTGTATTAAAAAGGACTGAATAAGGAAACTGTAATTCCTGTTGACTGCTAGTAATTAATAATTAATACGAATAAAATTTGTTTTCAGCCCAACTGCTACGCAAAAGTGATAACAGTCGAGGGAAACAAGAAAATAGTTATTTATTCAAAGCAACCGATTGGAGTCGACGAAGAAATCACTTATGACTATAAATTTCCGATAGAAGAGGACAATAAGATCCCCTGTTTATGTCAAGCGGCTCAGTGTCGGGGATTTTTAAATTAATTAATTCTTTCATTTAAACTATAAATTGTAAATATTAGTATTTTTTGCGCTTCATAATTGGCGCTCTCTTTATATACATATATAGAGCCATTATATGTGACTAACTTTTAATATTGTCTTACATTGCTTTCAAAGCGATCACAATCACGTCATTTATGCCTTTTGTTGACATTTAAAACCATTATTTCACTTATTTCTCATCAATTTATTAAATAATGCCATAAATAACGTGATAGTTATGGACTTATTAACAGTTCGTCATATGTT
>JAUJYT010001902.1:0-10231 GCA_033996565.1 Nanhermannia nana
TTGAGGTCTTTTTTCGTTTTATTTCTACTTTTCAGATAAGAAAATATCAAAAAGATTAGCAGTTTTATCAAAATTTTGTAAGTCTTATAAAAATTAATAATAAGTTGAATTGCACACCTCTTTTCCCGTATCTGTACATGGTTTCAGCGATGAAGTACTTGTCCTCATATTTCTCATATCTGCTGTTTATATAATAGGAGAAATTTCAGCTTTAAATCTTTCCTACAATTGGCTTATGATTTATGTATCTGCTTATGTGCTCAGGTTTCTAATGCTCGTTATTCTCATAGCATTCAGAGCTTTTGTGAGCCCAAAGTCTCAATGGCGTAAACTGTTGGGTCTTTTAAAGTCGAATCAATCGAAAGTTGAAAATGAATTGAAACTTTTTGCAATGTTTGGTCAGTTTGTTCTATTCTTTTGGGCCATTTGTTTATTAGTGAAATTTCGTTTGCACTCGAATCGAAGGCTTAAGCAGCAAAGCCTTAATATGATACTCTCCTCGTCACTTCTCTAAAAAATATAAGATTTTATTAGTTTATCAATCATTTAAATATTTTAATTAAATATTCGTTCAATTAAAGAATTGCTTTCTTTTTACTAAATAACTAAAACTCTTTTCTTTACTTTGTTTGTTTTCACTTCACTTTGTTTTGGATATATTTTAAAGGAATTTAAGTTTTGATCTTTTATATACTTTACAAACAAACCTTAGTTAATATTGAATCAAAAGATATAAGTGACTGTATAGCAAATGAATCCGAGGTGTTCTGATTGCTGGTCCGATTCAATTAAACCATTAGGTACTACTCGAGGATCATTGTATTATATATCCATAACTTTATGTTAATGTTGAATCAGATAAAGCTTTACAAAAATCTCAATCTGACAAAAAATTGATTAATGACCTTTTGATCATTTTATTGATCATTGACGATTGATTTATTGATCAAATTATTTATTATCATAAAAAGATTCTATTTAATTATTAGACCGACATCTAATCAATTACATTGGATTTATATATCCGGGTAGAAGAGGAATCCAAAGATTTTTTTAATTTAAAGTTGTTATAATTCAAAAGCTATACATTGAATTCTAAAATAATCTGAAAGTCTATTCACGAAACAACAGATCACTTGCAAATAAATGATGACAGGAATTGTATTTTTCGATCAAAATTTGCCCGATTTGGACAGGTATTAGGGCCTAAATCACAACAAATTAGGGTCAGCATTCTGGTCAAGTTTTTTTAAATACCAGTTAAATTACACGATTATAAGCTCCAAACTTGAATTAATTCAAATAATTTACATATTTTAATACAAGAGATCATAATCAAAGCGAATTACTGCATATTTTTAATATTTCGTTTTTGATTTAAGGTCAAAATATGTCCAGATTTTAGCTGAACAATTCCCAATTATGGCAAATTTCCAAAAAATTTAGTGCTTAATCCACCTTTGCCTTTTGTGAAAATATAATTTTATTAAAAAAAACTCATTTGTTCCATCACTTGATTTTTGAGCTGTCCAGAAAATGTTACATCTACAAATGCAGGTACTGTTATAATCGTGTTATAAGCTTAAAAGATATTTAATCAGATTTCAATTTATAAAGTCAATTAAATCTAAATTTGAGGCTTTGGCCAAATAGGGTCACAAAGTCACCGGGTAAAGGGTAAATTCGCGTCGAACCTAAAAATCCGATTAATGATGAACACTCTGACTATCGATAAGTTATAAGTGACATGACTTTATAAAAAAGGATTTCGTATCATATTTGGCAGTTATTATGCTCTCATTAAAGTTTTGCTCCAAATATTCCTTAATTACTTAAGTAATTGTTTTCTGAAATTGGTTGTTCACCGATAGCTTGAAGGTCAGAGCTTGAAGGTTTAACTGGTTTGATTGATCTTCAATGACACAGTTATGAAACCAAATGTTCAAGTTTATCAATAATGGTATAGCAGTATAACAAGAGCTGCTTTTTTCCGATAGTGTTGACTCTCAAGTCTTAACTCTAAAAATTCTTGAAGATTATCATTGAAAAGATTAAATTTCAATATGTTATTGAATTCATAGTTTAGCAGATTTTTGAAGTTTGCTTTAGGTTTAGATATTAAAAAAAAATTTTTACTCTAATTCAGATACAAATTCTCGTTTGTGCAAAGGGTATAAAACGGCGTAAAGTATACAATACGTTTATATAATTTTTCATAAACTTTTAAAAATTAAAATATCTGTAGTTCAAAAACTTGAATTTTTTGTTAATGATTCATTATTTTCGTTGTTATACCGGTATAGCGTAATAAAATAAATAGTGTCTCGACTGCTCTCGAACGAGAAATGAAAGACTGAAGTCTGACTCAAAAACTCTTGAATTAATCCCTAAAAATGAAATGAATGAGAACAGAATGAGAAGACAGTACGTACTTTTCAAACATTTTCAATAAAACATTAATAGATCTAAAGTTAATAGAATAGTAGTCTTAAAGACTAAAGTGAACTCAATTTTAAATAAAATGTATTTATTCATTAGTCTTTACAATTATTATTACTTTTTTGCCCTACCCTTAAAATTGAAAATAATTACAATTACAAAAACAATTGTGGACAAAATAAATCTCTTAAGTTACACAATTGACACCAGTTTTGAAGGTCATCATGCAGTAACAGTTAATTTTACAAACAGCTAACGTAAGTGAAGCACTATTGATAGTGAGTCAAGAAGTACCCACTTGTCTAAAAAGTAATTTTTAGCTGTTTTTATCGAAAAACAGATACGCGCTATCAGGCTCTACAGTATCACGTAGTGAGTGTACAAACAAGTGATTGTTTTGACGTAAGGTTTTTATAACGAATACTTCATTATAATACATAATGTTATCTCATATTACTGGTGCAGTAGAGAGAAATTACTCATAAAAGTCTATTTGATTGAGTGCTACTTTTTATAACTATTTACACTAACTTTACTACTGTATAGTCACTAATCTGAACATACTTTGAGAACTATTCAGAATTAAAGGAATAGTTTCGAGAATACAGTCGTGTATTCTGTTTTCCAATATATAGAACTTTTTAAGTTTTTAAGCACTCAATCAGAATAATTATTGAATAAATAAAATTAACCAATAATTAAAATGCCTGTACAAACGCAAGTTTATAATACAGAAAACAATGTAACACAATATACTATTTCTAATAGTAATCAAAGTTTAATTGTGAAAGTTATTGATTTTGGCGCCACTATTACTAATATATTGGTCAATGATAAAGATGGCAAACAAACAGATGTAGTTCTTGGGTTTGACGACTTAGATGGTTATCTTGGAAAACGAACGAAGAATCCATTTTTTGGAGCAGCAATCGGTCGGTGTGCTAACAGGTACTGAATGTATACAATTACTGTTATAATAAGTTGACTGCATTAGCATTACTTTACTATATTAAAGTTTAACACAATAATACATTTAAACAATATATGAAAAACTTGTTTGACTCTGGTTTTACTCATTTCAAGGATCGGAAGCGGAAAGTTTTCGCTCAACGGTAAGAGCTATGAGTTGCCCATAAACAATGGCCCCAATAGTCTTCACGGAGGGATAACCGGATTCGATAAACGAAAATGGACTCAATTAAGAAAAACAGACAATTCAGTCACTTTTGAACTGATATCAAAAGACGGAGAGGAAGGATATCCGGGAACTATTCGAGTAGAGCTAACCTATACTGTCACTGAAGCCAATGAGTTGCAAATTGATTATTCGGCAAAATTAATCGGAAATGAATCGGTTAAGACTGTCATTAATTTGACAAATCATTCGTATTTCAATCTTAACGGTTGCCGTAATAAAGATGAATTAACTGTACTCAACCATACAGTGAGTATGACTCCTACACATTATTTAGAAGTAGACGATGTGCTCATACCTACAGGAAAAGTACTGTCAACTAAAACCGATTCACCGCTCATGGATTTTTCCTCCAATGATAGCAACAATCGTACTATTGGTGAAAGAATAGCATCACTAAAGTCGAACGGTTACGATCATTGCTATGTTATTGATACAGATGAACGAAATTATAATATTAAAGGAGGGGATCGAGTTCGCCAAGTGGTCTCTGTTAGATCTCCGATAACTGGAATAACTCTAACACTCTCTACAAGTGAGCCCGCATTTCAGTTCTATACTGGAAATAATTTAACGGATGCGCTAAAGACTAAAAGTAATCAGTCACCGACACAGCTATCACTTCAAAAATACTCTGGACTTTGTTTGGAAACTCAACGATTTCCAAATGCAATCAATAACGAAAAATGGCAGAAACAAGTTATCTTATCTCCAAATGAAATATATACCCATAAAGCTGTTTATAAATTTAGCGTTTGATTTATGTTATGTTTGACCAGATTCTGATCTATTCATACGTATAATAAGCTATCTTTTGATTTCTTTTGAGTAATTTTTTCGATCACAAATTTGATTTTCTTAATAATATTAAATAAATACAAACTTTATTAAAGATGCTATAATTCTTATTATAGATAAATATTCTTTATAAAAATGGATTAAATATACTTTTCCACATTTTTAATTTGCCTAAGATTTTGTTCAATTTCTGGCAGAGTTTTCAAAATAAAATATTGCAATTTCTCTTCTAATCGTTTTAAGACAATCAAAATAATTAATAAATGAATTTCTTAAGTGAAATGGAAGTCTCAATTAAGCTTATGAGTGAAGTGAAAAAGCTTTATTTCTGATCAGCATTTTTTAATGCTCTGTCTGAACATTATGTACGGTCAGCAAAACAGTTAAACTTATACATTGACTAAAATAGTAAAATCATATATGAAAATGTTAATGATATAAACAAATTTATTTATTTGATGATTGAGATGTGATGTTAACTCTCAAATTTGGAACATATCCAACCATTTCCGTGTCGCGCATAGTCTGAGATTCTTTTTGTGAAAAAATCTGATAAAAAGAGCTTTTGAGTGAAAGTAATGCACATCCAGAGGCGGCTCCAAATATTTGTATTTATGCGAAAAATCACAATTTCTATTTCACTAATTAAATAATTGCAAAGATTTGTTGATTAGCGTCCGTTTTGCAGAGTTTTAAAGAACCTTTACATCAGACAAGTCTATGAGGTCTATGACTACACCACTGAGAGCACTTTAAGTCATACAAAGACGAAACCAAAAGTTTTTTCAGTTTGTATTTAACCTAAAGCAAGAGCTAAACCATATGTAGGGAAGAATGAGATAGAAATAAACATTTCTTAAGACACACCCTTAAAGACTTTATGAAAAGCATCAAAACTAAGGTCTCGAACAGTTTTAAAGCAACTAATTTTTCTATGGGTTATCTGTTTCTGAACTCATTTTAAGCATATTTAAAAATGAAAGCAATATATTTTATATATTTATTGCTCGTATTGATTCCTCTAGTAATCTCTCAACAAGAAGAGTGTGGTTCAGAATGTGATTTAAATAAGTGTCAGCCACCAGAAGAGTGTTTGGCAGGACTCATAAAAGTGAGTCTTCTATTATAGAAAGTATTGAAAATTATAATTATAGGCTTATCTAAAAGTCAAACCATATTTTTATGCATTTATTGAATTGTTCAATTCTTATAAAAGACAAACAAATATTTATTTTACCAATTTTTTAAAGGATCGGTGCAATTGTTGCTCTATTTGTGGCCAAAGAGAAGGCGAGCGATGTTTTAACCAAACTCTTAAACGTAAATTATCGCGAAATTATAAAAACTATGGCGATTGCGGGGAAAACTTGGAATGCCGTCTGCGCACTGATATGGAACCTAACGATCCTCCAGAAGCTGTTTGCTATTGCATTAAAGATGAGCCCATATGTGGAACCGATGGTATTACTTATGAAAACGAATGTCAATTAACAGAAGAAAGATATAAAAGACGCGATGGTTTAGTGGCTGCAAGTCGTGGGCCGTGTAAATCAGGTTAAAATACATGTTTGTTCAAAAATAGTTATTTCAAATCCAAAGTGGATAACAAGTATCCATTTTAGTAAACATTTAATAAAATTCAAGTTTTGCAAAAATTATTCTTTAAATAAAAGTCAAATTGCATTTAATCTAATGTTTTACATTTCACTTAAAGTTCCCAAAATAGTTTCCCCTCCGGAGGATATTCGTAACAAAAGTGGTAGTTATGTTGCATTTTCATGTGAAGTGAAGGGATGGCCCGTCCCTATAATCGAATGGAGAGTACAACGTGATAATGAGGCAAACCCTCTGCCCAGTGATGACCCACACATTGCAGTGCAATCAAGAGGTGGTCCGAGTAATTATGAAGTGACGGGTTGGTTGCAGTTACTCGACATCACAGTTGCAGATCAGGGCTCATACTCTTGTGTGGCCAGAAATTCTGAAGGAGAAACCAAAGCTACGGCTAAACTCGTTGTGACTGATGGCAGACAACGATCACAAGGAATTGAATATGAAAATGAAATTATTTAAAATCTTTTCGCATAACATATTACGTACAGTACAAGAAATTACTGCTTCAGTTTAATCATACAATTATTTGACAATTGGGTGAGTTGTGTTATTTTCTAAGACAACGAACGCAGTGTACTGTACTGAACAATAGCTGTATAAGTGGTTCTATATTTAGAGTAGTTTTTACTCTAATCTCTTATTTAAAATTACTGTTTCTGAAAATTCTTTTTGAGATTATTCCTTAATTAAGATTTCAATGTCAATAAACTCATTAGTTGTGCCTTATTTTGAAATTATACCTGTTATGTCTGTTATATTGCTTTATTTCTAATACTGTTCATTAAAATCTCAAGTTTTTATAAACTTATATATAATTATATAAACAGATACAGTATGAATCAACTTAAGAATAAGCTTTCATTATAAATTGTATTCAAATATTTTCCAAATTTTATTGTTTTTACCTGTAATAACTGATACATACAGGCAGAGCCGTAGCCAGTGGTGGTGCCAAAGGCAGTCACCGGACCCACCAAAAGGTTTTAAAAAAATAATCGTAGATCTGTTCACACTTATGGCCTTAAAGTCAAGTCACAAGAATCCAGGCTATAGAATGATACTGTACTTCATTTTCTAAATTTGACACACTTGACCCCATCAGACCAAAAATTCTGGATATGGCTCTGCATACAAGTACGTCAGTAGTGTAGTTCTCTTAAGAATGTCGGATATGTTCAATCATCAAATCTGTATTTTCACTCGAAATCTAATTTTACAAAAAATAGAATTTTCAGAAGTGCGTTACGAGACTATCAATATAAAAGTGTAAAGTCTTAAAAATTAACTTATTTTTATTGAGATTTTACTGAAATGTTTAATTGAGGTGAACTACGAGTTCTAATAAAAGTAAAATTGTTAATATTTTAAATGATTCATAACTTTTATTATAAAATGCAATGAAAAGTGAAAATTTACAAAATTCAAATAATTAAATAAAGTAATAGAACGAAAACTATTTCAGTTCAATTATTAGCATATTTTATGTTAGATTTGATGTTTAATTAAATAAGAGATTAAATTATTTGTTAAACAATTTAAAATTGAAATATTTGTGTAAAATATAGAGGCTATTAATGCGTGCGTTATAGGAGAAGTGATTATCCCATTTATTCTACAGTATAATAGATGTAATCGACAAAGATTTTGAGCTAAACGGACACAAGAATATGATTTATCAAAAAGTGTTTAATGTTGTGATAGTGTCTGCAAAGCGTAAGGACAGCCAAGAAATTGGTCGGCAATTCTCGCGGCTTCTCTGAGTCCACTAAGAAGCGCGCCGTGAACTGTGGCCGGATAGTTACGAATGGTGTGCTCGCCCGCGAAGAACAATCTGGGAAGAGATGCAGTACTTATTTGCGGTGGTTGTTGTTGTTGCTGTTGAGTCATCGATTGCGGCGACTGAACGGCCACCGGTGCTGATAAAGCGTCGTAATCATTACCCGAAGAACCGGTGGCCACAAAGGAATACGAGCCTTTAGACCAGGGATCGCCTCTCCATCGCGTGACTACTGTTTCTTTAGGATTGGGTACAGCAGTGGTTCCAAAAATACTCCTCAAAACGGTTAAACAGCGGCTAATAATGATGTCGTCGCTAACATTCTCCATAATACCGGCCGCTTCTCCTGCGACTAAAGCCATTAAAACTGGCGCTCGATATAGACTCCAGAACAAGAAGAGCTCTCCACGACTGGCAGTAGTGCTGCCGACGTGTCCGAAGAGGTTGGAGTCCTGGTCCCAAAATATGCGGTCAAAGCACAGAACAACTTTATTCAAATTCCCAAAACCAAGTCTTTGTATGGAAGCGATCTTCCATTCGGGCAACGGAGGAATGAACTGAACCACATTACCACTGGTTGCGGCGCTGGTTGGCTGAACCGCTTGCTTTAGAACTCCGAGAGGAAGAGTGCAAAGCACTACATCTCCGCGATATGTTATCAATGGATTATTGAGAGGCGTATGCGCTGAGTTTGAATTACTTAATCTTGGGTTATATGCGCTGATTTCGACTCCTTTCTCAGTTATTCTAACAGTTCTGACCGCAGTATTCAGTTTGATATCGAGACCGTCTGCGAGAGCCACCGGAACACATGAATAACCATTAAGTACAGTGAGATGACTGCCAGAAAACTCAAAGTCGTCGTCTTGATCCCAATGCCTTAGCGACAGGTTATTGAGTGGCGTCGCGTTCGCAAACTCAAGATTAGCGAAATGCCAGTCAAGCACTTGTCGGTCACGAGAAGACAAATAAACGTCACTCGGAGGTGAAGCCTCTAATTCCTGGAGTTTCTCTTCTATTTCCTTTTGGGCGTCAATCAGTTGATCCCATTCACGGCACGCGGCGTTCAAATCTCTTGTGTTCGATCGAAGAACAAATTCTTCAGTTATATCTCTTTTGACTTTGGTTTCAGAGAGTTCTTTATGTTTTTTATGCAACTGTTCGATAGTGTCTCTCAGCTGAAGCATTTGGTTTTGGTTAGACTTTAATTTTTCCTGTAAATCAGATATTGCTTTCCAGTGAAGGATTTGTTTTTCTTTAACACTCTTTTCCTGCAACTGAATAACCCATTCGAGGGCCTGTCCTAAAGATACGTGTTTGCCATTCAAACAATTGAAGTCAAGCGTATGTGACAAATAAGAAGTGGCTTCAAGTAATCGATTGAACTCTCTCTCAACCATTTCATCTTTATCTTTAGGCACAGTATTGCCATTCGCTTCATAGAGAGGACACTTTTGTTTGATTTTATGCAATTGCATATTGATTTGTCTGCTGATGACTCCGACCGGATTTCCGCCCAAACCGGTGACAACAGTGGAGCCCAAGTCTGCTATAAAGCTTCCTTTCCTGAAAGTGACGACCCGTCCTCCCACTCGATCTCTAGCCTCCAGAACGGTCACCTCCATTCCGAATTGGGTCAACTGTTGCGCTGCTATAAGACCTGCAATTCCGGCTCCGATTATAATAACTTTTCCCTTTTTCTGCGGCAACGCTTTGAGTCGTTTAAAAACACCAAAATTGATAAATCCCTGCCTTTCAAGAAAGGCGTGGACTCTCATGACAAGAGGTCCGTCAGAATTATATGGCGGTTCGATCTGTGGTAAGGTGCTCTCAAATGATAACTGAGTCTTCGGGTTCTCGAGCCATAACTGCAGGACTCGGTTCCGAATGTATAAAAATATTTTAACACTCGAAGGAATACTCGAAGCGATGTCAGGGAATGCCAGCGCTTCCTGTGATGTCATCTTATCGTGCGGTAGACGAGACTGAAAGGCCGCGCCTTCCAGTCCTGTGGGGTCTTCTTCACCATCAGATCCAATGCCGGCAACGCTTTCGTCTGCATTTGATTCTTGATGTGAGTTATTATTGCTGTGAACACGACTCGAACTGCTCTTCATTTGGTTTTCTTCGTCTGACAGCAGGTCTTCATCTCCAGACATATCAACATTAGAACTGCTCTTCTCTTCAGTCAAACGGACTTTTTTCATATTTCTTCGTGTGGTTCGTCTGTTCTGATCCGTCTCTTCACTGGTCGGCACTGTTATGTCGGGACTCAGTCTTCGCTTCTCTTCGTTTTGTGAACTCATTTCTCATTCAATTTTATATTTATTATTAATTTAAATATAATTAATATAAATGTCTCAAAGTTTTCATAAACAAAATTATAAATTATTAATAAATTTAACTTA
>JAUJYT010001903.1:0-10230 GCA_033996565.1 Nanhermannia nana
CAGTTTATTTCAATGGCAATTATTTATTACTACTTTGAAACTCACGTTTATTTATATTTCGCGCTCTTTTATATATAAATATAATGAAAGCCAATCACTGGTGAGACAAACATAGGTTGCGCTCAAACAAAACTCACATGTTTTTAGTGGACTTTTAAATGCGTTCAATATTAACTATATATTCATTTCAATAATTTAAAGTTTATTTTAATTTAATTAATGGGACGAAAAGCGAAATACGATTTAAAGGAAAAGAAAGGTCCGGGAAGAAAATCAAAGAAACAAAAGGATCCGGTCTTCAAGACTTTGATCACTAATGGAACCACTGATTCAAACAAACGCTCGAAAAAAAGGTTTACTTTTTGTTTAGTTTTTCTCTCTTTGACTGATATTTGAATTAATTTTATTTGTAATCAAAATAATAGAAAAAATAGCAAACAATTAGACATTAGTATAAAGGAGAAAAAAGTGAAATTCGCTGAAGATTTTGATATTAATCAGAAATCAGATAATTTGAGTTTAAGTGAAGAAAACGATGACAACCAAGAAGTCGAGGAATTATATGATTCTAATGATGAGGTTTTAGACGATGAGTTCGATGGAAGAGATGAAGACAGCAGTGATGACAATAATCAAGACTTTGATCAAAAGGTTTTGTTTAAAATACTGTAAAATTATTTGATTTTGAATAACATATAAATCAGATTTAATTGAAGTCTCGATTGAAAGGGTTTTAGTTTTTCTCTGACAAACCGACAGACCTTTTATGATAAGAGTTTTATCCGAACACATCGTTTATTAGAATTAATATAAATTCAATTATTTTTTATAATTTCTATGATTAGTAATTGATTTCTTGATAAACAAAAATTATACTAAACTCAAAATCTAATGAAATTCTTATAAAAATTATTTTCTTTAACAGAAAATATTTGATAAAAAGTAAGACAAACAATATTTGATCCAATCTGTTGGCAAATAATAATAAACAATTGATGTGTTTATCATTTTTAGTGATATGTTAGTCAAACTTTATTAAACAAAAGAGATAGTGTTCGCAAATTAGCATATGGTTAGCTTGGCTTTAATCTTAGCCGCGGCCACAGCCACAACATTTTTTGATACGGGACTAAAGCTAACAAAAGTAGCCTTTTTGCCAACACTAAAAAGAGACTAATTTGTTGTAAATTAAGTTATACTATAATAAAGTTATTTTATTAATAACTTAATAATTTCATAGCAGTTAATGAATAGCGAATCACAAGAAAAGTCTCGTAAAAAAGATGAAATTGTTGACGAAGATGATGATGAAAATGAAGAAATGATTGAAACAAACGTCACGGATGGAGAAGATGTCAAAATATCAGATATGGTCGAACTGGGAATTGATAGCAGATTACCTCCTGATCTATCAATTATAAAACAACGCATTTCTGATGTAATTTTCGTTTTTGGAGACTTCAAGACCAGACGTGAAAAAGATCGTTCGCGAACTCATTATTTAAACATTTTGAAAGAAGATTTATGTTCTTATTATAATTACAATGAATTTTTAATGGAAAAATTGATGAACTTATTCAATGTGGAAGAGCTCAAAGAGTTTCTGGAGGCGAGCGAAGTTCACAGACCTGTCACTATCAGAACAAATACGCTTAAAACCCGTCGAAGAGATTTAGCTCAAGCCTTGATTAATAATGGAGTAAATGTTGACCCAATCGGCAAATGGTCAAGAGTGGGATTAGTGGTATATGACTCACAGGTGCCAATCGGAGCCACTCCTGAATACCTTGCGGGGCATTATATGCTTCAGGGCGCGGCTTCTCTGCTTCCGGTTATGGCATTAGCGCCGCAGGAAAATGAAAAAATACTGGACTTGTGCGCAGCGCCCGGCGGGAAGACTACACATATCGCCGCTGTTATGAAAAACACCGGAACTCTATTCGCAAACGACGCGAATAGGGATCGATGCAAAGCAATTGTTGGTAATTTGCATAGACTTGGACTCGTCAACACTGTTGTCTGCACTTATGACGGAAGACTATTCCCTAAAATCATGACTGGTTTTGATCGTGTATTATGTGACGCGCCGTGTAGTGGCACTGGAGTTATCGCTAAAGATCCTATTGTCAAGTCTAGTAAAGTGTGTTCAATATTTTGATTAATTAAATCTAATTTTCTGCTTACAGTTCACTAATATGACTTTGAATTGAATGATTTGCTTTTTTTTAATTAATCTTTTTAAAGAAACGTTTGCTTTGTTAAGAATTATCTATTATTTAATGTTTGCTTTTCCCTCTTTTTCTTATTTTACGATAAATACTGGTTCAATTTCATTAGCTTTAAACTAGAGATTAAATAAATTACTTCATAAGCATATAAATTAGAATATAAGTTAATTTGAAAGAATGTATTATTAATGATGTAAATATTGATTCCAATTAATTCTTCTCTTCACATAGGAATCTGTCGATATTCAGCGTTGCAGTCATTTGCAGAAAGAGTTAATTTTGGCGGCTATTGATTGCTTGGACGCTAACTCTAAAACAGGGGGATATCTTGTTTACTCCACATGTTCTGTTCTTGTACTTGACTTTTTGTTTTTCTAACTCTAGTATTATATATATTTGTTTATGTTTTGCACATATCCTTTAGTAATTTTCTTTTGTTTTCTCCATTTATTTATCTTATATTTGCCTTAACTAAACGCCAACATTAGGTGGAGGAAAATGAATGGGTTATTGATTACGCTTTGAAGAAACGGAACGTAAAGCTCGCACCGACTGGAATCGATTTTGGAAGAGAAGGCTTTACAAAGTAAATGCTATATTAACCACGAAATCAATATAACATTAATTTTTTTTAGTTTTCTTTCACTAAGAAACAAAGAATGCATTTCGCTTTACATTCTTAACAATTTTATACAAAATTTTTATTGTGTTATGTGTTATGTGTTATGCCTTACATTCACGTCATTTTTCTAACCATTATTTGTCAAACAGATATAGAGAGCATAGGTTTCACCCGACTCTCAAACTGACGCGAAGATTTTATCCGCACTCGCATAACACCGATGGCTTCTTTGTCGCCAAATTGAAAAAGTTTTCTAATGCTATTCCCAAAAGCAATAGCAAAGATAGTAAGTTAGAAATACTTACGTTCTCTCTTTTCTATTATACTTTTCTGTTTTTGTCTGTTTTGTGCCTTTTTTCTTAAGTTTTCTCAATAGTTGAAGTCTTTCGTTTCAGTTTTCTTTTGAGTAGTAGTTCTGTAAACGGTTTTAATTAATGATTCGGATCACAGCTAACTTGTGACTCGACTGTGCTCTGAATTAGAATTACCTTAACTTAAAAGTTGATTCATTGTTTCATTTAATAATGAATGTGACATGAATTTTATGATTGTTATTAATTTTATGTATATTTACAGAATCTGATGAAGAATTAATCAAAAACACAATAGAAAACCAGAATTCAACCGATATTAATGAGGACTCGATTACTGAAAAGCCAAATGAAAAGCCAACTGAAAAGCCAATTACAAGCGACAAAAAGCAAAGTTTGAGTGATAAAAAACGTATTTCTATTAATAAAAAAGCAAAATCGAGGAAAAAGATGCAAAAGAATAGAAACAAAAAGAAGAAATTAAATAAGAAAATGCCTAAAGTAAAAAAGATGAAATCTAGCGCTAAAAAACAAACACGAAGTGACCAAAACTTATAAGTTGTATTCAAAAAAACATTTAATTAAATCAGTGGTTATCATATTTTTTAATTAAATCTGAGACTCAATTCATGAATATATTTTGATTGCTGTTCTTTTCTAACTTTTAAATTAAAAACGTTGCAAAATTACTATTTATGAACATATTGAAAATGTCATGAATTTTTAAAATAATTGAAATTATGACGAGTGGCGTAAACAGTACAAAAGGGTAGGAAAAGTTCATTATCTTTTAGTGCATTGCGATTATTGTTTTAGAGTTATAATTAGTAATTAGTTAATAGTATGTAATCACGTAAAATGGTCTTTGCATGCGTTAGCTCTCTGTACAAGTGGCTGAACACAGCTATAGTAATACAGTCTGCTATGAAAGATTGGGGGCGGAAGTGATACGTGTTCATCTGTTCATAATCGTGAACACAATACCGATAGTATTAAATTTGGGTGCAGTAAACTTATATACTTTCACAAATGAATACAATCCATAACTTTTAAGCTTAGTTTGTCTGAAAGCATAACTTACAGTGAATCGCGATTCTAGTGTTCATATCAAACTCTCCACACTCTTTACTGTATTTTAGTTTTGAGATTTTGTACGAGTTATTCGCTGTTCAGTCGACCTTTCATTTCCTATCGGGAAACTAGAAATTAGAGCCGCTTCCATGCAGTCAGTAATGGTTGGTTAGCTTTTGGCTCTTTCCCAATACGAATACCAGAATTTCCCTCAAGATCTGACTGCCATCATCTTCTGCTTCTTGTGTTGTCTACTATATAGACAGACATTCTCAATGATCGACTGATCACAGAAAAAGTAAAGTAGAGATTAGATAAACAACAACAGTGATAGTGAGTGAGATATAGAGAGAGCACACGATTTTAGTTTTCGTAAATGAAGCGGACCTTTGCATATAGAGAACTAATTTTAATTAAACTGTTTTTAAAAAAATTTTTAATTCAGTGCTATTTATTATGAGTTTAGGAATACATTATTTTATATTAAACTAAGAATTATTTTTTGTAGCGAACAAAAGTTGATTTCATTTTGGGAAACTGAAGCCACAAACTAGTATTTTATTTGACTAATGCTATTGTTTATTTGCCACCACTATTTCGACTTATTCTTAAGGCTTTCTCATGCCATACCTTTTATCTGTATGTCTCTGCCTTTCACTACATTAAATGTAAGCATAAATACAATCTGAGATGACATGAAGCAAATATTTTGTTGTCCCCTCCTTGTGATGATACAATGCATTCACTGATATACGAGAATTAGATCGGGTTATAACTAAGGCTCAAACTTTTAGCATTAGAAGTTTGATCAATTTTGCACTTTTTAGCGTAAAAACTTAGCATATTTTGCGTTAAGATTTAGCTCTTTTTGCTTAAAGTTTAGCTCATTTTCGCTTAAGAAACAAATGCTATATTTATTTTCAACTATATTTTTATTCCAAAAGAATGAATACAATTTAAAATAAAAATTGAACCCATACCCATCATAATCCCAAATTCAAAACCAACATTTTTCAAATCCTTGATTAAGATTTTATGAGTATTTTTGTTTGAATGGGGGGTGAGCGGTGGGTGGGTAAAAGATCTATCTTTTTTCGGAGACAATTTTCTCAAAAGGCATTTTCGCACAAAATTTGAAAAGTTTTCAAAAACTACACCCAACGATACCTGAGCAAGACATAGGATTGCCTAAGGGTTGACCACCCCCAAAATTTTTTGAAAGTCAAGATATCGTACCTTGATCCCCATTTGATTTTTTTCAAGTTTTTTAAATGTATCTCTTGGTCCCCTATTCGATATTTTTTGAAAAATTGAAAAATATCCTTTGCTCCCCTTTAATTTTGATTAAAAATTCAGTTTTGGTTAAAATTTTAATTGTTTTAAATTTTTAAAATTAGACTAATGCATTAATGAATCAAAAAATGGCAGTAAAGTCGATAATTTTTAATGATACACTATAAAAGGGAGAAATAATAAGAAATTTGCTGCGAAAAAACTTTTTGGTGTGAACACAATTTTTGACCTAATATTGCCCATTATAACCGATTAGTTTTGACCCCCTCTGAATTTCGATAAATCATGAAATGACCCCCCTCCCCAACACCATTCCGGAGCTTTATCCGGTATGACCCAAACCCAAGAATTTCTTGGACTTGGGTTTCAACTTTCTATCACTATTCTGTATCTCGTTTTTATGTAGGATTGTCTCCCGATCTTTGTCTCTTAAAAAATTAAAATACGGAAGTGAGTTATTGAGCCTTAAATTTTGCATTTTTAGCATAGATTTTTAAAATTAGCATTTTTAGCCCTTTTTAGCTTATGTGACAGATATGCTAAAAGTTTGAACCTTTGTTATAACTAATCGATGCTTGTATTGAATCGAAAGATTGTATTGCAACACAAGTCATCCTATATAATTTGATTTCGTAGTGTCTTACATACTGTGTACTATTTTCTGTTAACGTTTAATAACGTTATCAAAATTTTGATTAATTCATTAAACTGTTTGCATTTTATAAACAAATTGAAGGAAAAAAGTTCAATTTTTTGTTAGTTCAGGTTTTTTGTTTAAGTTCTAAAAGTATTAGTTTTCATATTTTATTTTCATTTTGTTTTTAAATTATAAAAGTATAGGAAATAAAAAGCTTCAAACTTATTGAGTCATAACCTATTGGATTATAAATTATTTTGTCCTGTTTTATAGCTATGAACTGAATAATTTTATAAATAATTTAATAAATAATTTAATCATGAGCTCAATTTTTTATTGAATATATATTTTTGAAGAGCGATTCGTTTTTGTAATTTTGCTCATAAAACTATTAAAATGGGTTTAAAGTTTCTATCATTAGTTTTTTGACCTCATTTTACAATATTTTATGAATATATTGTCATTAAAATGACTTATATTTAATAAAGAAAATATTTTAATTTTAAAGTAACGATTGTAAGCAAAACAAGTAAAGCACAATCAAAACTAAGTTTATGAGTGTTTCAAAACAATGATTGAATTACTTTTTTGAGACAATCATAAACTGTTGTTAAAAGATATTGGTGTTAATACAGGCCCTTATAAATTAAAGCGTGATTTAATAAATTAACACCTGCTGTGACAACTTTTCAGAACCAAACACTCGTACTGTTATGAAATTTGACTGCGTTTAGAATACGATTCATTTGAACTCAGTTTTTAATCAATTACTGGTTAGAGTTGTACTCAAAAAGTCACATAAATTCAAATATAAAATATAATATCACTTTTCTATGAACATAACCTGACTCTTGTGCACAACTAGACTAGACTTCTCTGCAAAAGTTGATTATAAGTAAATAAAGAAAATCCTAATTTGTGAAAGAAATACCAGAAACTAACGACTCTTTTATTACTGATTGTAGAACTGTTCGGTGTTTATAACTTTATTTTCCGTCAGTATTATAGTGAATAACTTTGGCGTTAACTCAATCCAATTGCTGCCAATTGGTAACTGTTTGTTGTGAGCATATAATAAAACTATAATAATATATACTATAGTGAGCTCAATATAACAAAACTCTTAGTCCTCTTTTGCCAATAAGCGTTATTAACTTGACTGCCTTTGAAATTACATTACATCACAAAAGGCACAAACAATTTACCCAAACTTTCGTTTCTTTTTATGTCGTTTATTTACTCCCCTTCTCTTCTCCCTCACAATCTTTTGCTTCAAAAGAAAAAGTTATGAGTTTTATTTGCTAAAGGTTTCCCTTTAACGCACGGTTTTCTCTCAATTTTGGTATATTTTCGATCTATTGAACTAATTATTCCTCAACCAAATGGCAAACTTGAAAGAGTAAAACGCACGATATATTTGTTAGTTTTGCTTTACGTTAATGTCAAATATCGGCTTTAAGCCAATTAAATATGCAATTTTCGTATTCAGCGTAAACTAAATTATGTTTATGTGTGCGCTTCCATAGGATTAACTTTATTGCCTTTTGTTTGCTTCTATTCTATGCTAATTTTCCATCACTTGTATGAGTAATGAAAGGGGACTTTTAGTGTCTATGCTTTACTTTTATCTCACGTTATATGAGCGGATGTGTTATACCACCGAATATGCAATAATGCTTTCACTAATCCTCCTATTCATGCATTAAACTACGCGCACATCCTTTCGATAATGCAATCACTTATTTGATAAGATTAATCATAAGAGCATCAAAGTTTAGAAATATCAGATTAATATTACCTAAGACTGCAAAAATAAGTTTATTTATATTTCCTTCAAATATCTAAACTCATCAGTTTATTTTCAAAAAGTACAGTTCAAAATGTGTGCTAATATTTAAAATAAGATAATTTTTAATAAACTAAATCAGTTAAAACATAAGTATTTAATAACAATTAAATCGATAGTTGGCTGTATTATTCATTGATGCCTTATGTAGAATATTTTATTATGTGTTTTATTAGAAAATCAAAACATTAAAAAATTCAATTCCATATTTACTATGGACTTAGTGAAGTTGAAATGGAATGACAGAAATAATGTTTCCGTTCCACCTTCGCTGAGTTCTAAACCCATTTCATTTCATATCCACTCAATTTTTGAATTTTGTTTCCATTTCCATTCCGCTAAATTTTATTGATTCCACTTCTACTCCATCTCTATGGAGTCCACAATAGGTTCTCTCTCTAGTTCCCATACATTATGAATTCATGATTCAAATGCTTTATCATTTAATATCCCTTTGAACGCCTGTTACAGAACAAGCATTAAAGCAAAAATTTCGAGAAGCCTTTTATGTATTAAAAGCTGTTGAAAATTAGGAATGAAAAGAAATGTGTAATTAAAGTAAAGCACAGTTAACTTTTTGTAATACAATACTGTGAGCTAAATCTACAATCATTACTAATACATTACTGCACATTGACTATTACTATCAAACTTTATATACTGGTACTTATTTTCATTTAGTAAATTGTTTGAATTCCTTACTTTAGAATATTTGCTCCAAATTTTCGCATCACTTGAAGTCAATATCACTAAAGTCAGTGTTTTCTTCACTTTATTTATCCGCTCAATATTTCCGCTAATTTGTAACATTAAATTAATCCAATTTATTTAAATTAGGGTTTGGTCTCACTTAATAATCTCACTCTTAAAAAAGACTTTCATTCCATTAATGTGTCTCTTCATGTGTGCGTGTGTTTTGCCCCTAAAGCCCGCTCTTATTTATTGTCTTTTTCAGGAATTTGGATGCAGAAGAATGATAGTTATGTTGGAAAAAGTTTATGAGAATGGGAGACGAACCAAAAATATATAATACCAGCTTTGAAAGGACATTAAAACCGCCTGTGAGCACAAGTTTAATACTTCGTACTATTCTTTTATAGTGTTATACAATGTTAAGTCAAAGCATTTTATGAGCTTCGAAGCGGCTATTGTCGAAAATAGACCTCAGGGGCGAATCTTTGAATTTGTTTCCTATCTCACAGTTTGTATCACTATTTTTTCGTTGGTTAAGACTAATCGACGAATTGAAAAGTTACCACTATATGTATCACAGGTCTCTTTTATACATCATAATATCCTTTTATGTCGTGGGTTATATGCCCTTAAGCTCTATGACAGTCCAGTCCAGCTGAGACCATATCATATTATAATAGTGTGGATTTTGTCATATTACAGAGTATACTGTAAACTATAATATGTTGTATAAACTCTACTTCTATTCGTTGGCTTTATTTTCAGTAGAGATCAATCAAAAGGTTTCATATATAGCAAAACAGTATTGAGGAAATTGTTTACCAGTTAGACATTGGAACAGATGAAAGCAAAAGTTTTTGTCTGAATTGCATCTGCTCTTATGCTGTGGAATAAATATAAATGATAAACAATTGGTTTATATTTTGAGAAAACAAAACGTTGTGTGACTGCTATTTTTCAATGACATTCAGCTTAATCTATCAAATATTTATTGATTTTGAAAAAATATCATATTGAAGAAACTTCAAGTCGTAATCATATAACGTACGTGTTTTGTAATGACCAACAAACTTCAATTATAGCGGAAACTATTTTTTAATCTTTAAAATTATCGATAATTTTCTTCTATTATAAATAATATTTATACGATTTATTTGAAAAGTATTGTATTTTCGTTATTAACAATTTATTCTCACAATTTTTGCGTCACATCATTCATCTCATATCCTAAAGAATAGATTCAGATAAATATATGAGTATTACCGGTATTACGAATGGTACACCTTTGCTGCTCAAGTTAATTAAAATATTCTAGAGTTAAAAATAATTAAATAATGAGTTAAAAAATTATGAAATCCTGAGCAGATAATGGTCTGGTTTTGGCATTTTGAGGGTGTGTTAAAATATTGTCGATCTTTTCTTTAAATGAAAGCGTGTTTTAATTTGAATGTCATATAATTGAAATAAATGTGCAAAATAGAGATCTTATATTTTCTATTAGCCTTCAGTTTTGTATATTTATCTATTTA
>JAUJYT010001904.1:0-10229 GCA_033996565.1 Nanhermannia nana
TTTTAATCAGAAAATAAATTATTAGTGGTTAAGAAGAGGTCTTTTTATTATATAAAAGTTTAATTTTTTCGAATATTTTGTTGAAAAATTAGATATTTATTAATATTTTTGTTAAAATTAAATTTCGAGTCTCTAATACAGACAACTAATAAATAAATTTATTATATATAGTTGAAGAGAACTTATATATACTTTGAATCGGAATACTATTATATAAATTAATGTATAGGTATTTTATGTTTATATAACATCAAAATTACATACATCTGTAGAATACAGAGAATTAGTGCACAGTTACTTTGTTTTTAGAATTATATGTTTTAAGCTTAACATTGAGTAACAACTAGGGCTGCCACAGCTTCATTGAGTCTAAGCTGGAGAAAAAATATCAAAGGGGGGACCAAAGGCAAATTTTCTCAATTTTTAACTTAAAAATCAAAGGGGAGACCAAGGTATGTAATTATACGTGAATCCATTTAATTATTGAAAAATATAAACATATCTTTTGACTTAAATTTAATTATGAGCATTTTATATATTAATTTTTGAACTTTACTTTACTTTTAATTAAACTTTATGTTAATTTTGATAATTATTCAAAAGCTAGAGTTTCAGATCTCCAGCTTAACATGTAAGCTGGAAACTGGAAAACCCTTCTAAAAGCTGGAGACTCCAGCGTAAAGCTGGAGGAATGGCATCCCTAGTTACAACTGCTATGAATTCATGAGAATTTTTAACATTTTCTGAAAATTATTTCATTATTTATATTTAAATACTATACAATATCAGTGCTAAAGTACATTTTCTAATATATAATTAAATTCTACTTAAATAAGGCATTTACTGAAAATATCTAATTTTACTTATAAAAACTATAGTAAGAAAAGTATATAAGTTCTACTTTTAATGTAAGTTATGTTCACTTTAAAATAGATAAATATTTAAAATATTAGATTCTGTAGCGTTATAGTAAACTGAAAATATATTGCTATAAACTTAAATGATTTAAAGTTAATTACATTATGAATAATATGCTAAAGATAATCATCTTTTTATTATTTATGACGTGTTTTGGTGAATAAGACGACATAGACTTAAATATTGATTTTAATTAAAATTCAAATATTAAAGAAATTTTAAATTTACTTTAAATACGAAAATTTTTAATTAATTTATTTTAAATTAAAGAAATTTTGTAACAAAATACTAACATAAGATATTTTTAAAAAATAACTTAATACCGAAAAAATTATTGGTTATAATTATTATATTTTAGACACCGTATGGTTAGAGCAAACCATAAAGAAAGAAAACGCTGATATACGAGAAAAATTGACTGACACAGATTCAGCAGTATCCGCCTCAACATGTAAAACGGGTAAATGCTTTACAACTCAAGAATGTTTCGCACAATTTGGCGAAAAAGATTATGAATTATGCAGTATTAGTAATAGTGGTAAAGGTGTTTGTTGTACAATAGAGTCTTCTGATGGTAAGTGTATAAGTTTTGCTTTTAATTACAAATTAATTAAATGCGATTAACCATTGAAAATAGATTTTACTCCAAACATAATTCAAATTCCGTCGATTAAACTGCCGAACATACCAAAGTTGAATTCAACTCTAATAAATAATGCTGTGACTGATGCAGAAAAGTTGGCGAAACTATTTGTAGATAAATTATTTACACTCGAACAAGAATTGAGTAAAAGAACTTTAGTACCACTTCCTGGAAGTCAGACATTCTCTCATCAAAACTTTTTCGGTAAAAATCCTGAAGCCGTTAAATTATCGCGAAATGGTTTGATTGGATTGCATACAGCTATTGGAGTAGCAAAACAGTAAGTCAAGCATAAGTTTCAACTATTATTTAATGACTGATAAGGTGGTACGGCTGCCAGGTCTCCGGTATTAGACCGGAATCTCCGGTTTTCTGGTAAATTTTGAAAATTACATTGCCTAGTCCCCCCTTTGGTGTTATGAAAATTATTAAAAATTGAGAAAAATATCGCTTGGCCTCCCCTTTGCGTTTTGTATATCTCCGTTTTTTACCTGACCAAACCTGGCACCGTATAAGGTGGTACTATTACTCAATTTAAGGTCTGAGAAGCTATTCTTACCTGTAAGGTTCGAAATGCATTAGTTTATATGTGCTATACATGAAAGTATATATTTTAAATTCTCAGACCTTAAATTGAGTAATAGTACACAATAAAGTAGACTCCGCATCATTGAAATGCTTGCTTTACATTGATTTACAACTCGATTTATATTCTATATAATACTCAAAGCGTGCGCTACAATAATGCAGAGTATGTTTCGATGTGAACAAACTTATTAATCTTTCTATGAAATAGACTTAAATGGAGTCCGAGTGAGAGCAGAGCCGGTTTCTCTCAAATAAATTTAGCTCTTTCTCCCGTCACAAGTAATAATTGCCCCAAAGAGCCCACATGTCCTTCAAGTAAATACAGAAGTGCTGACGGCTCGTGTAATAATTTGAAAAATAAGTCTTGGGGTCGGGCTATGACTGGCTTCAATCGTTTACTAAGTCCTGTATATGCGGATGGTTTTGATAGACCTCGAATTGCTGGCGATGGCAGTGAACTGCCGAGTGCTCGAGAAGTATCAATATTATTAGCACCGGATAAGAATCAGCTGAATCCTAGATATACACTAATGGCTATGGAATTCGGACAGTTTTTAGATCATGACTTGACGCGAACGGCGGGCACAAGAAGTAAACTTAATTTTTAAAAATTTTAATTTATACAACATTTAGATAATAAGTACATCGGTTTTAAATTTTAAGTTTCAAAAACATATAAAACATTGACATAGACTTTACAGTGCATTTAACTTTTTAAAAATATTTTATGACAAAATCTAAATCCCATTTTTGCAAAAAATTTTAATTAAATTCTTAGCGATGGATAATAAGGGAATTCAATGCTGTGGAGAAGAATTTGACAAAAACCCCAATCTTTTGCACCCGGCGTGTATGCCTATAAAAATTCCTCAAAATGATAAGTTTTTCAGACAATTAGGGAAGACATGCATGGAATTTGTGAGATCTGCGGTCGCACCTCAAGCAGACTGTACATTAGGACCACGAGAACAGTTGAATCAATTGAGCGCTTATATAGACGGCGGTATGATATATGGCTCGTCTCTCGATCAGTCAAACTCTCTCCGATCGCTTAAAGGCGGAAGACTTAAGACAGCCATAGTTGACAACAGAGAGTTTCTCCCATTTCAGAACACCACCGATGGCTGCAATATTCCTAAAGAATTACAACAGAAATGCTTTCTCGCGGGTGACGGCCGTGTCAATGAAGTGTCAACTTTGACTGCATTGCAAGCGGTTTGGCTTAAAGAGCACAATAGAATCGCTGACACACTAAAAAAATTGAATCCTGACTCGAATGACGAGACGTTATACCAAGAAAGTCGTCGTATAGTTATTGCAGAACTACAACATATAGTATATAATGAATTCTTACCTATAATAATAGGCCCAAAGATTATGAAACAGAACGGATTATCTCTCAAAAGAAGCGGATTTAGTAATAGATATTCGCCCACTACTGATGCTGGTATTTTGTCAGGTTTCGCGACCGCTGCCTATCGGTTCCATTCTTTGGTTCCCGGAGTCATTAATTTACAAACGGCTGATAATAGAGTTGTAGATCGAGTTCAACTTCGCGATCAGTTTTTTGATCCATCGTTTCTTTACAAAAGAGGTGGTTTTGAGCTTATGATCAATGGTCTAACGGGACAACAAATGCAAAACGGTATTAATTGTTTGTTTTTTGAAAAATGAATGCTGAGTGCATTTATTCGTAGTGATCGCAATCGACCAAAAACCTGGTTTTCGAACGCGGGCTTATAAAAGCTCTGCGCGAATTCCTCAAAACATGAGCAGAGCTGCTCTTATAATCAGAAGCTCATTCATCGAAAAGGAGCTGCGCTTCTCATTTGATTATCTACTGATATAAATAAATACTTAAACGCGTATAAAAACTATAAATGCAATTATAATCACATAAAATCTTATGTTAATCATGTAATGCATAATCTTTTATTCATAAATTAGTTACAATGCAGACTCAACTGTAGAATGAGTATCAAAACTATAATTTTGTTATTTGTCATTATTTTTATAACTTTGTTTGAAACGCAGCGCTTGGACGCAGAGCTTGAGATCCCTTCTCATTGATTTAATGGATATGAAGCGCGCGCAGTATAACTCACTGACCCTTAAGCTTACGGCGAGATTATTGCGATCATTATTTATTCGTTAAAAAAATTCCAACTTTTCAATAAAATTTTATAATAAGATTGAATTCTAAATATTTTTGTACATTTTCTTCACAGTCGATAATTTTTTCTCTGTAGACCTGACAAATCATTTATTCCAAGCAAAAGGTAACTCATCAGGTCTTGATTTGGTTGCCATTAATATTCAAAGGGGTAGAGATCACGGTCTTCCTGGTTATAATGCGTGGCGAGAGCTCTGTCGTCTGCCGCGTATTAACAGTTTTAGAGAATTAGAATCAGTTTTCGAAAATACATCCGTTGCTCGAGTAATGAGTAACATATATAAAACAGTTGATGACATCGATCTTTTTATTGCCGGTGTCTCTGAGAAACATATTACAGATGCAATGGTTGGCCCGACCTTTGCATGTATTCTTGCAGAACAGTTCCGCAGAACCAAAGCAGGCGATCGATTCTGGTTTGAAAATGAAAACCTCGAGTCATCTTTCACTTCAAAACAATTAACAGAAATCAGAAAAACGAGTTTAGCCAGAGTTTTATGCGATAACACGGACGTCCAAATTATGCAACCCTTAGCTATGGTTCAATCCTCTCACTGGTAATTAATTATCTATTCATAAGCTTCATTATTTCGAACTAAAACTGCTTCACAAAATTTTTCTAACCCGTAATCTTTTAATGTTAATATACGTATAGCATCAAAATCCTTACATTAGTCTAAAGTTTAGACTAAAATATACACATTAACTGATTACACTGTTCAGTAAATCCTTAAAGTGAATCCCGATTATAGTTAGCCATTGGTGGCCAAACTCGACGGTGACAGTGGGTGTATTTTTAAAAAGTTGCCATTAAGTGGCTCAAGATTGCTCCCATTGAAGCCTATGTTAACTTATTCGTCAGCTAGGTAGGATATAGGTTTTTGCAAAAAATCAGGCGTGGTATGATGGCCTATAACCCCCCTCCCCTTACTATTCCTTATCACCAGTTTAATGAACCATTTTGTCCAATTTATATGAATTAAACTCATGAAAAACGGTAATAATGAAAACCCGGTTATACTGAAAGGTTTTTATGAGACCGTTCACAATAAATGAAATTCACTGCATTTGAATTGAACTTAGCTCGAGAGAGACTTGCAATCCATAGAGATTGTGCTCAACTTTAGTTACAATCATATTTTTCAAAGAACTTCAAATAAATAAATATTTACTTAAAAATAAATTTTGCTTATCCTTTACCACAATATAGGAATCCGAAGCTTCGGTGTAAAGGCTCTGAAATTCCTCGTTTAGATCTAAGTGTTTGGAATAATGGGAGAAGACGTGAAAACATCGCAGACCCGTATGAATAACTGTAACTAAATAATGAATAACTAAATGTAACAAATGATAACATACCGAATAGACCTCACAATATGTCCCAAACATACCCTTAAATGATTATTAATTCTTGAATTTTATGTTTTATACATCAGTTAATTTCTATATATATATATATTCTTTTCTTTTATTTAGTAATTATTTCAATCAAATGTTTTATTTAATTATTAAATGCTGTTTCAAAATGTTTAAAACAATACATATCTCAAAAATTCATATTTTTACAATAGTTTTCTCAATTTACTTGAGCTTAAATATTATATATTTTAAAACAATTTTATATATATATAAACATATATATATATACAATGCTAAAACAGAGGGTTTGGGTAAATCACTGCCAGTTAACTTTAATTATATGTTGGAATTTAGGAAAACGGGAAAACTTGACTAATATTTGCAATTCTTTATATTAAAATTTGATTAAAATATACAAATTTTATTAAACGTCTGGCAGACATATTATATTTTAATCTCAATGTTTTATAATTGTTTATTGTTATTTAATTTTTATTTTATTAAGTAATATATTATATAAATAAATAATGCGGAGACTTGACATCTATTTGACTTTTAGAAGAAATGATAATTATTGTGATACTGTATTAAATTAGTAATAATGGTTGATCTTCGGAATGCCAGACACCACGGTTAATGAGAAAGCATTTATGACAGTGAGACTTTATGAAATACATGCCAAGCTACCGCGAACGTTTTAGCCAACCTAGCCTAACTAAATTAACACCAAATATATTACAATTAATTTAGTTCTGTTAGGTCTTGTAATTTACTCACTAAAGTATGTCGCCATCAATATGGGAATGATTACTAACTCATGAATATTATTCATAATGTAATTATTGTTTAAATTCAATATTTCTGTTAATTTTATGCTAATATGTCTTTTGTGTAGTTACAGACTTTAAAATATAACGAATTAAATATATAAATAAATTGTAAGCGTATGTGGGAGTGTAGGGTTGGTAGGGCTATGTTGGGTACTGCTGAAGAAACTGATTAACTATAACTTTAATAAACAAACACTATTTTAATAATGACTAAACTCTTTATTGAAGTTATGGCACTGACTTGTGAGCCCTGACGTGCACTGTGTGGCTGTCACATAACAACTGATTATTGAGTACAGGGATATATGAGTTTGTATAGTATTGAGGGATAGGGTTAGTCACTGAGGCCCGTATGCACAGTGAGACTTAAAACGGTTTTAACGCTAAAACAGAGCTTAAAACCAAAAACTCGTTTTAAAACTGATGCACAACAAAAATTTAAAACGGTTTTAAACTTAAACTCGGTTTAAAACTAAAACCACTTTTACTTGTTTTAAAGTCGGTTTTAGTGAAAACATAGTTATAAATAAATCGATAAAAACAATTCAAAATCAATAAAATGTTGAAAATAAATACTTTTTGAAATTAAAGATATATATAATTGAGAAATAAAATTAAATGATTTAAGAGGTAATGAATATTAAAAATTTGTTTAATAACTTTCTTTGATGTCTATGTTTTTGTATGTAAGTCTTGCGGTATTGCCTAACCCTCCCCTTCGATTCCCTTTACTCAGCTTTACTTATCATTAGATTTTCAATCAATTATTTAAATTTATTGTTTGTAATAATTATTTGTTTAATAATCAAATTTATTAATTTAAAAGATTGTTTTGATGACTCCTAACGCTAAACTAACTTTTAATATATTTATTTCTATTTATTTTCAATTATTTTATGAAAAAACTAACATTTATTTATATATATATTTCTATGGTTTTTTGGCTTTAAAACGGTTTTCGCTAAAACAGGTTTTATTTTAGTCTTTGCATGAGTTTTAAGTTTTGAATTAAAACCGTTTTAACTAAAACTCGACTCTACACTAAGGCTGCGCGCGGGGGACCGAACCGCGGTTCGGTTCCCCGCGCGCAGTCTTACTCTACACACGGGTCTGAGAGTACTGTATGTTAGTACTAAACTTAGATTAAGACTTATAATAACTTAGAGCGTGTGCACAAAGTACGTACGCAGGATTTGGGGGATTTAAATAAAATGCATTATATTTTAACGTATAGAAAAGTAAAACATTCTAAATAAAAATTTTTACAAAATTAAACTATTTATAAAATGCTAGTCTTTGATGTCTAACCAATTATAATAAAACGTGGTCTACAGAAAAAATATAGTCCATAATTAGGATCACTTACAGTCTTTCATAAGTTCATTAAAATTATTATATGCTATAAGTTATAACTGAACTCGTCAACAATTATTTTATTACAATTACATTTTTAAAAAATTTTTTTAATGTGTGTATCAATGTTGAGGTATGCGATGCAGAAGTGGCTACTCATAAATTATGAGTTGAGTTCACTATAAATTAATGACTTTTAATATAGTATTTATGAGTAATATTTTAAATATTAGCATATCTTATATAATTGATTTTAATTGCATTTTTAAAATTTACTCCAATAATATACACAATAATAATGTTTAAATATTGTTTATTTAAAATTTTTATACCCCTTCTCTTTATTAATATTAAAAGTTCTTCTCAAACGACAGTAGAATATAATTAAAAGCAATTGTATGACTGCGTTTAGAAAAGCGATAACTGCCAAAAGAGCTAAAGAACCACTTATCCTAAGATCTACGGCTTCAATACATCCTAAATATAACGCATTTGATAAATATATATACAGATGATATACAATATTGGAATCAAAATGCACATTACCCTTCCCTTGGGCTGACTCTCATTTAAATGTTAATATTTTAAGAAAGAGTCAGCCCAAGGGAAGGGCTATGGACTGCTTGAATTTAATAATGTACAGAGTATTAAAAAATTAAAATTTAATTAAAGTGCAATCAATTAAAAAATACCTTCACTATATACTTTCGTGATATCGGTGCAGATAAATGTGTAATTAACTTGTTGTGGACAACATGAGTAAGGGTAAGCATTCGTTCCATTGAAGTACTTGTTTAAATTCCAATCGGAAGGCCTGAGAGCTCCGCAACAATGGAGGTTCGATTGTATGTCATCCAAAATCTTATTCATCGGTTCGGTTGAATTTTTGGGATCATATTTTTCAATATCATATTCGATATCTTCTTTAACCCCTATCTTCAACTTGAAATCAAAAATATAAAGTATTTTTAAAACATATAAATATTGTTTTAAATTTTACTTTTGCTTTGAAATTGAGTACAACTCCGGCACCAATCAGCTCAATGGGAAGAATAACTAATATTATTGCACTGAAAGTCATTAACATACATGAACTTTCTCTGTAAGCACCACATAAACCAAGAAATGAAATCAAGCATACAATGAATCCAACAGTAATCTGAGCGTAAATTATATCGTATGGCACGTGTTCTAACAGTGCATAATAGTTATTCAAACTACTGACTGCCGACAATCCAGAGTATATTAAGAGTAAACCAAAGATCATAAAAACCAATATAAAAGCCAATAATAGATATTTAACACAAGATAATCCTCTGATTGCCATTTTTGAATATGTATTAATTTAAATATTTTAGTATTTTTTATTACTAGTATATAAATTAATATCATCCAAATCTAATTAATAAGAAATCAATTATATTAAAATATTAATAGCAATATGCTGTATATTCAATTAAAAACATAATTTACGTTATTTAAATAGGCCTACAAATCAAATGGATCCTCTATATATGTATGATATGTATGAAAATGTAGTATATATTACTCTGTATGATATACCAGAGTAAATAATAAAAATTAAATTCTCATCATCCTAGCAACTATCTTATATTTAATGTAATAAATTCCTTTCTTATTATATAACTTTATGTGACTTAATGCGAACAAAACTTTTAAAGACTATAGTATTAAGACAAAAGCTTATATGATATAAATATTGGGATATCAAAGTATGAATTTATTATCACATTTCTCCAGTCAAAAACAAATTAAGCTAAAAATATATATTTATTCTTATTGGGAAAATTTTTGAAACATAATTGTTTTTATATTTTGAATAAAATTAAGAGTCAAATAATCAATAGTTTACTCACGAATTGATATCGATATCAAATACTTTTTGTGTAATAACACCTAAACTAAAAATATCTGCTTTTGTGTCATAATTTCTTCCACTCATAACTTCGGGTGCGATATATTTAACTGTTCCAAATCCCTGAGTGTGTTCATCACGGGAAAATTCGTGATATTTAGCTAACCCAAAATCTGCTATTTTTACAAATCTTCCGTTCAGTCCATTAGTTATCAGAATATTCGATGGCTTTAAGTTTCTGTGAATTATATTCTGTTTATGCAAATAATTAACATTTTCGAGGATTTCTACGAATAATTCGCTCGAAATATAGTATTCTATTGGAGTCATTGTTTCGAATTGTTTTCTATTGAACTCTTTCTGCTTCACCTCTAAACCTTTTCTCAAAGTTTTGAAACACAATTCCATTTGTATATAAAGAGTTGTATTGTTTTCAATCCAGGATGACTTGTGATGTACGACATGATCGCTTTGCAATTTTGCCATTAA
>JAUJYT010001905.1:0-10227 GCA_033996565.1 Nanhermannia nana
AAATTATTTCAATAAAGGTTTTTATGTTTATACAAAATCTAAAACAAGCTATTATTCACTCAAAAATCAAATACTATGTGCCTCTCACTCAAAATTTTTTGGCTTCGCCACTAATCTAAACCGAGTATTTTTTTATAAGAATAAGCTATTTTACAATAAATATATTTGACTTTTAATTAATGTTATAATTTTTATATATATTAGTAAAAGAACTAAACTTAATGTTAAGTTTTAAAATGAAAAGAGCCACAAAATAGTAGCCTCTGCCACATGTGGCTCCCGGAGCCATAGTTTGCGAATCACTCATTTAGACTTAAGTTTCATTTTTTTGTCTTCAATGGTTGAATACTTAATAAAAACAATTTTTATTTTGAATTAAACCTTAAATTAACTTAAATAGTATTAAATACACAAACATTATGAAAATTCGTTAAAATAATATTTCACTCAATCAAAATATTATTTAAGGTTAAATTATATTTCGGTCGAATAAAATTGAGTTCATTTGAAATTTAGTAAATGATATTACGTTATAGCGAACGCTTAAATCCGATCAAATATTTAAGCAAATTTTTATGAGTATTAACATTAAAACAGTTAACTTAAGTTACAATATTGTTAGATTTGCCTCAGATTTACATCATTAAAGGCATTAAAAATAAAAGTTTACGATGTCATTTTTCAAATGTAATCATTAGATGGCGGAAAAATAATACCTAAAAATATGATTTTAGCGCCTATAATAGTATCTAATAAACTTTAAAATAGGCACAAATTAATTAATTATTAAACAATATTTATATATTATGTTCAATATATTAGACAATTTAATAGAGAAGTAAACCCATAAAAGGGATGGGACAGTAGTCTTATAATTTACATGAAATATTAAAACTTTCTAATATATTTGAAACTTTACTAAAATTTGGGACAAAAACTAAATAATCTAAAAATCAAAGAGTTGATTAGATATAAACAACTGGATTGGATTCATAAACAATTTTTAGGATTAAAATGTTATTTATCTTTCCTTTTAAATGAAAATTTGATAGTTTTTTTTATAGAAATATAATAAAAAACGTTTTCTTCAGCCAACTCCCTAATGAGTGGAGATCTCACTGAAGCCCATGTTAAACCAGTGAGATTTTTACAGGGATAACCACGTGTCGGCTGTGGGCAAACGCGTCGGGCCATAGGGATGTTGAAAAAACACTGAATATGTGGCCAACATATAGCAGAGAAAACTGAAGCGCCTGGGGTTGAATAATGAAACGAATAAGGGCTCATTTTAAAGCTCATAAGTTTATTAGATTATTTTTAAATCTTAACATTTAATCCTAACACATAGCAACATGTAATGCTGAGTTAGAAACATCCACCTATAAAAATTTGAGCCACGCCCATTATATAGATATTTTATTCTATATTGTAGAGAATTTAATGCTAAATAAGAATATGAAAATTTTATTTAAATATCGATAATTTTAAGGAGAAGCTAGAGAATTTAAAATATTGTAATATTCAGAAACAAGAGGGGCTGTAACTCCAGCCCTATTAGAGATACTGAAATGGAACTTTCATATTCTTATTCAGCATCAAATTCTCTACAATATAGAATTAAATTTTATGAGTATGAATGAATAAATCTTAGAAACTCGCAGAATTAAAATTTTAAGTCACGTACATAAAAATTAAATCTCTATTATAGAGAATTTGATGTCGGTTCTGCCGACCGTGCACAGCTTTAATACCTATTAATATTCATTAACATTCATTATATGTATCTATAATATGACCGAATATTAACCGAATATTAACTTTATGAATATTCAATTAAGTCATGCATCAAAATGAAATTAATTTTTGAGTTTGTCATCATTTTTGATGTAGATTATCATATTTTAATTAATTTAACATTAAGCTAACCAAATACTAGCTTTGGCAACCGTATCGGAATGGCCGAGACAGTACCGGAATCGACCTCTGTGTTCCGGTCGAAGGAATGGGTTTTTCCATGTATGTTCCAGAATAGAATATATGAAATTTTTATAGAATTTATGATTTATCCATTATATGACATGAAAAATATGATTAAATGTTAAACAATAAGGATTTACTTTATAATTATAAACTGTATTCTTGCAGTACTTTTAAAATATTATTTCAGGTAACAAACTTTTAAAAAAAATTTCAGATTCATTTTAAAACGCTATTAGAATCCTATTTTAAAACAATTAGAACCAGTAAATAAACCTTAAATATAATTACAATAAAAACCCTAAATATAATTACAATAATGCACACGGCAGATGATGGAACCCTCATTATATTCCTTGCTAAAAGTTTAGTAATATTTGTGTCCCTGGATGTCCCCGAAAAAATTGATAAAAATGCTGAAAGTCAAGGAATCACACACAAGAGTTGGCAACGCTGCCAATACAGTACTAAGTTTCTAATACAACATATAAAGAAATGGTGCCAAACACTCACTATTTTTCCACAAATAGGTGGTACGCAAAAGTGGACTTAATTAAGGGTTTTAAGTGGCACCAGACTTGAAAAAGTTTGAAACCGGTTTACTGTATTAGATATAACCCACAGTTCAATGTAAAAATAAAAAAACCGATTGTCTCCGAAGCGGTGACTAACCTTTATTGAAAATATTAGCATTTAAATAAAGGTCAGGAAAACATGTTGCATATGGTCATCTTGCTTACGAGTGCTTACGAGTGCTTACGAGTTCATCGATATTTATAGTTCCATACCTTAGAGACTTATAGTAATAAAAGTCAAAAAGTCAAGTATTAATTCATTTTGAAAAAATTGAATTCAATGCCAATCAAGTGAGTGGGTTAGTCAGGAATTATGTTAGTAAAAAAATATCTTTAAAGGAGATTCACTGTATATTGATTTAAGCATTAAGCATAAACGTCTCAATTGATTACAAAAGTGATTGTATGTGAATGACTCTTACTGTGTACAATAGGTTCAAAGAAAAACGGCAAAGGGTTAAAATGACAGCTTTCAGTGTGTTAATAGAAAAGTAAAATAGTTGAAAAGAATAAGTTTTTAACTATTCATTAGAGCATTGGGTGCTTTAGTTAACAACTTTGCGTTTCAATTTAAACTTTTACAGATTATTTTTCACTGATATATCTATAATCTATTTGAAAATGACTTTGATTTTACACAAAAATTTAGTGAAAATTTTTTGCCGTTTTTCTTTGAACCGATTGTACTGTATTAGTTTTGAGGCACACCTTCAAGTAAATAACTAGATTCACTCTTAAATTGTAAATCAAACACAGTATATCCAACTGTATAAATAGTAATCGTATTAATAAATAAAGATGTAAATTACTAGTGATGAGCCCTTTGCATAAGATTTAGTTTGAGCTTAATTGGGGTGAACTTGAGCTTGAGCTTCGATCTTATACAAAAAATTTAATTTTTAAAATATCTTATTAAAAAAATATTTACACCTGATTATAACAATGTTTAATAAGTTTATTATATTTGATTTCTAAATTAACTATTTATTTAAAACACATCAATTGAGAAATTTAAGGTAATTCATCAGCTATAACAAAAATTAAAACAACTTTACTCTGTATAATATTTATCTTACATTTAAATGTTTATCTAAACTGAATTAAAAGATTAACTGTTAAATAAAATACTTAGTTTTTACGATCATATAGTAATTAATAAAATCCTAAGGAAAACCTGACATGCTCTTATATTAAAATTGGGTATACAGTACAGATACAATAATGATTAGCTTTCCTTTAATTTAAATTTATTTCTCTTTTGCACTCTAATTCATTTTAAATCATTATAATTTAAATTATAAACTCAAAATTCTTCCTCTTTTAACATATCAGTTGCAAAGTTAATCAATTATACGAAAACTTGTTTTAGTTATAAAGCAAGTTCACTTAAGCTCACTTCTATGAGCTTGAGCTTATATTGAAATACTCGTGCTTTATGTAGAGACGGGACAAGCTCAGCTAAGCTTGAGCTCGTGTCTTTGCACTTCACTATAAAGAATGCCTAGAAAGAATTAATAACAAAAATGCCTTTGAATTTGTATAAAAAGTAGAATTCCAATATAAATGCTAATTCAATAGATATTAATAGTTCATAAAAAGTTCAATCATTTTTTAGTTGCAGAATAGCTCTCAATAGAGGAAAACAATAAAAAGGTAATTTACAGCTTATTAGGGATGTGAAAAATATAATTTATTTTGGCCTAATATGCACGTAAAATATCCAAAATATGCACTTAAATATGTTTTTAAAAATAACATAAAATTCAATTTTTTAATAATATTTGAAAGTTCGCCATTTATTTAATTAATTAAGAATTTAAAGGAGTAACAAAATGCATTTTAAATTATATGTTTAGAGCACTTTGTTTCAAATAAACTGTATTATATAAAATCAATCCATTCTCGAAAAAAAGATCTTACCTCAAATCTATGCTAACTAGATGTTTTATATGATAAAAAATGATTTTCACTAATATTTTTCAGGTGAAAAATAGTTTAATCATTAACACTGTCTTAATCACTCAAATTAGTTGAAATTCTTTGAACTCAATGAATTAAGAAAAATGCAATAAAATATGCTCAAATTTTTGAAAGTGTTAAAATATGCATTTATTTAAAATTTTTGCCAAAATATGCAAATTGAAAGTTAACCCATTTTAAAGCTTATTTCACGATTAGGATAGATTTTTACGATTTTATATTATCTTAATTAATGGAAAAACATGCATTTGCATGGATTTCATAGCCCTAATCATTATTTATTGAACTTATTTGAAAGTTATTCTAACCAGATTCTAATGAAGTAAGTTAAGCATTTGTTGAACTTAGAAAAGGATATTTGAAAGTTAAACCAATAAAAAATAAATATATTTAGAAGTTGTCAGCTTAAGGATAATGGTGAACACAACTAACAGAAAGCGCCAGAATAGCCTTAATTTAAACATTGATTAAGTACACTACAAGTTTATAAAATATATGCAGTCATATATTTCATACAACGGCATGTTCTTATTTGTGTTTCACGTGTGTATTTATTTCATAACTGGTTTCCCTTGGAATCAAATTTTGCCACCACTTGAAAGGGTTGTGTCTTTTACCACAAATCTCTATATCTCACAAAATCTACTTTCAACTTAAGTTTTGCAGTCGTAATAAGAGCCTTGAGATTGATATTTTTTAGTATTTTGTCAAATAGTTGTAATTCTCTCAACTAATTTGATGCTAAATATGTATCAGAAAATAGTTTTAGTAAGTCTTTTAGCTGTTATGCTATTCGAAACGAGTACATCATTGTTATTGAAGGCAGGCCAGTGTCCACTTCTTAAGCCGAAGCGAAGCTTCAATATTAATAAGGTATTCATTTATTTTAAATAAAATTTTAATTTTCTTTTCTTATTCGAGCGAAAATTGTTTAGAACTCTGTTTTAAACTTTTTCATCACTAAATTAAATTTTTTTGCATATGCAATGCTTTGTTGCAATTTATTTTTTCTAACTGCTATTTCAAAAATTTCTATTTATTTTTTTGATAAATATGAATCCTGTTATTTATAATATCTTATTAATTATGATAATTCAATTTATACAGTGGTATACCTGTACTGTACATCAACAGTACATCAGTAATATCTCTAGCATTTTGATATTTGGTTCAGTTATTCATATGAGTCAGATATGAGTTAATAATTTGTTTGAAAGTTTAAATAATTTTGTTAAATGTGTAAAAATGAAAGCCCCTAATAATACAAAATATTTAGTGTATTGTATTCCTTGTGGTGTTTTGCAGATTTGTCAAAGATATTCGAATGTCCCACAGTTAATGTGATTCACACAATCCTAACCTGGAATAAACCTTTGATTCAGAAAAGTGGTATATAATTGAATTATCACATGTGTCCCATAAACAATGAAAATCCATTGAGATATGTTTAGTTCATTTATTATTAAACTTATAATATTTTCAAACTTAAAATAACTTAAGTTGGCATAGAGTATAGTCTAAGTTATTGATGAATAAGTCTTCAATTGTGTAAGAGGTTAAAAATCGAATACTTCATCATTTTATTACAAACCTTGAGGAATCTGACTTCAAGAACCTAATCCCAAACCTTGAGTGCTTGATTGCTAAAATAGTTTTTGTGATTCTTAACTTTCAATTCAATATAAAATTTATTTTATATTATAATACGTATTAATTCATTTTTTAATGTTATTAAATTATTATGAGACAAATCGATTCTAATGGAATGCATTGAGAGTTTTAATAATCAATCTGAAGTGTCACTTAGGTTTCGAAAACATTAACTCTATAATTATTAACTTCATTGCAAATCGTTCTCAGAATTTTTAGTTCTAAGTTAATTTGAGGCTTTTATCTTAAAGCACTTTCACTCTAATTTTCTATTAATATTTTGAAGCCTTACTAATTGTAATTTATTTACAATCAATCAATCACAACAACTTAAAAAATACTTAGAGTAATATTTTTGAAAATAACATTTAAAAACACTACAACACTAAACAAACATTATAAACGATTCAATGCTATCCATTTGATGGTAAAGTGCAGTTAAGTGTAATGGATATATAATATAAGTTGTATAGAAATATATATAATATTTAATTATATTTACTGTACAGTATTTTCAAAAGAATAAATTGTAATTTAATGATTGTTAATTTTATTCCCTATTAAATTAATATAGTTTTTGGGTGACTGGTTTGTCATACAACGTGATCGAACTGAAGCTGATTGCATTCGTCAAAATGTGACCACTGACGGTCTCAAATATTTTCTTACTGAAATTCGAGAACCACTTGCAAAAGGAATTTTTACGTAAGTTAAAAATACTAGTATTTCGTATTATTATATAAACTTTTCAATTTTCTGCACAGTAAAGTATTTAAAGTATTTTCAAGTTCATTACTCTCAATAAAACAGTTATCTGTTGTTTAATAATTAATGTATTTATTTTGTGGTGACATTATATTTATAATTATTAAAATTATTATATATTAAAATGTTATATATCAATAACAGTTTTCCTATAACTAACAGTTTACGATACAAATAATATGATTGGTATGAAATTATGATAAAATTAATTACTGTATTGATTTTAAATAAAATTTATTAACACGAAAATTCATTCATTGCATATTATTTGCTGAAATTGTTAAAAAGTTGAATTCAATTTTTATATTAAATGTTTGACAAATGAATAAAGTCTAATAATTTAACAATTATTTTGTTCTACAATTTATTTAGAACAAGAAAGAATGAGATAAGAACTGACAAGAAGAGACCATCTCAACTATACTTAGGTAAGATTCATATTTTTAAAACTAGTGAATTCCTAAAATAAATAGCATTTTATAGTAAAGGAAAATCAATAGTCAAAACTCATTTCGCTGCCAACACTTGCATTTAATGCATAACAATATAAATTAATAATTTTTCATTTCAAAAGAGAGCCTCATTTTTAAGGTTATGGTCTAATTCTAACAATGATTTTATAAGGTTTGCATAAACCAAAGCAGATAAATAGCTTTAATAGGTTTAATCTGAGCACATATTTTCCCAATGAATTAAGTTTTGCGAGATTTTTACCGTTACTGTATTTTCCATTTAACTTTTAAACACTGACCTTTTGGTTTAAACGTAACACAAATTAATTAATAAAAATAAAAAACAAAAATTTTTTAATCTCAAAAGACTGGTTTAGTTTGATTTATTATCTAAACCGGAAAATAATAAATTTGATTAAATACTGCAGTGATCATAATGTAATACCTGTACTAATGTATAACAATCTGTATACTGTAGTTTTAGTCCAAAACGTGAACTCATCAATAGAATCGACAGTTTTCTATTATTATACCTATAGTACAAAATTTAGAAATACAATTAGCTTAAGATTATTGAATGGCAAAATATAAATAATACAGTTTATTTATACTAAAATATAATTAATTATAGAAAACACTTAAAAGTCAAGTGCCTTTATTATGAATGTATGATTTATGAAGGCCTCAAAGCTACTTTCGCACTGGTATATAATCTTAAAAGGTTATTAATGAGAAAGTCAAGTTCTATATGTAAAAGGAATTCTAGTATTTGCAATAACACTAATTAAATGAAAGAGCGAAAACTCTTGAAGCAAAGGACTAGTTTACTATCAATAGTTTATAATTAAATTTATATATATATTTAGCAAACACTAGAAATAAAATTAATTATAGAATGAAAATTATGCCTCCTATTCACAAGTCATTAAAAAGTTTTAATGTTTTAGAACTGATAGAAATAATTCTGTTTCTTATTAATTTAGTTTTGTTAAAAATATACTTATTGATGAGGTTCTAAATTGTTTTCTTTGAATATATCCTTCAAAAAATTCCTTCTATTGTTGCACTTTCTTTCTAACTGGTAAATAATATTGTATTTTTCAATTCAATTATCCCCTGAAGTGATTGTGCATGCATTTTATTCTTGAAAATCTGCTATACTTTAGCTTTTTAAAAAATATTATTTTTCTTGTTTTGACCATTTTTTGAATAAAATTTTAATTAAATTTTAATTGACTTTTAAATTAATGAAAGCCAACTTGAAGCTCGAGTTATATTATTGTTTTTTATTAATTTAATTTTTTGTCCAAAGGCTTGTGTCTTCAAACGTATTGTAACTTTATTGTCAAACTTTTGAACTATTGTGTCACGAGATATGATTTCTTTTCTTATATTTAATGATCAATTTGCCAAAAAAAAGTTCAGTTAATGTTATTTTCAATGTCGAGTTCATAACAATTATGTTTTGAAGTGATGCATCCAAAATAATTTTCTACGCTTTTTGATATTAATGAAGCGGAGAACAACTCAAGTTTAAGTTTTAAAAATTTCTATGAGATATACTCTGAGAAAATAATTCTCTTTTCAAATTTTGTTTTATATTTTAATTTAAATTATTAATAATAGGCAAGTTTTAAGACATATATGATTTTTATAACATTAGAAACTCTTCATTAATTTTAAAGATTCAACTCAAAAAAACAATAAGCATCTGTACTTTATTGTTTAGTGCTATATTCGTAAAGTACTTTTAGTGCTTTTAGTCAGTCTTTAGTAACTATTAATGCCGTTAAGTTTTCCCGTGATTTAATCTTGAAAGTACTCACTTTTTAATTTTGTCTTAGCCTTAAGTTAAAACAATTGTTTTAAGTTTTGTTTGACTTAATTGAGATATACTGTATATATACAGATATAATATTTAATATAATATGAATTACAGCTGCGTGTGGATAAATTTATTGAATAAATTATTGATATTAATTTATCAAAGTTGAATTTTGCTTTGTTTTAAAGGTTTGGAAAAGTTATTTTAGTCCAATTTGTTGCAAATTTTCTATATGGCTATTTGTTGGTTCCCCTACTTTTTTATTTGAATATCACTTTTTACTTAAATTCTTACTTTACTACAACAAAGTACCGTTACATTTATATTTCTAATATATTTTTAATTTAAACCAACACATGAAAATGGGGGAGGAATAACATTTTTTTATTTTTATATTCTCTTTTGTACGACTAGAGATATGTTTTCTGACAATTACTCGTTAGTGACAGGCTTACCAACCATCTGAAGCACTGTTCTATTCAGATAAATAAATTCAATATATTTTTATTATATAAAATCAAAAGCTAATATATATTTGATTTGTTCACTTAATTTAATGCACTCGACATTGAAAAAACCACAGAAAATTGGAATTAAAATAGATGGTCATAACGAAAGACGCAAACAATGGATATTTGCTTTTATAAAAATAAAAATTATTATATTTAAAATCATTGACATACAAATAATTATACAGTATGCTGCATTAACATCTTTTAATATTCTCATATCAAATTGAATTTTTACGCAATATTACTATAATCCCGATTTATTTGAAAAGAGCTATTAATTAATTTAATAATAGGTCATGGACTCAATTAATATTAATATATAGTATATTTATAAAACGTTTACATTCATTTGAGGCTATTTTAGCAAATTATGTGATCATTTATACTGTATGACCAGATATAGACTTCATTTACAACAGCGATGTCCAAATAGCGTGTTATTTAGATCCAAGGGTTCAGGGGGGACAAAAAAACACACAAAATATACATTA
>JAUJYT010001906.1:0-10225 GCA_033996565.1 Nanhermannia nana
CTTTAACATAATACATATAACAGATACGCATCTCTTTTATTTTTTCCTTACAGTTTATGCAAAGGTTTTAACAGTTTTTTTTAACTTTTATAATAAATAAAATTAAAAATAAGCATTAATTAAAAATTTTTAAGAAATAGGCATACAAAATTATTTTTAAAAAATGCCTAGGTACCTAGACAAATAGGCAAAAGTTCGAACTCTGCTAATAAGAATATATAAAAGTATTTTAAAAAGGGACATAGTTACTGATTTGTTAAGCATAATTCTGTATAATTAAGTAATGACTAAACATTTCTTTTTTTAGCAATTTTAGTGATCTCCAGAATATAATGAAAAATATTTAAAATATGCTCAAAAGAGCTCATTATATAAATAAAATGAATGGATTTATCGAAGCGTTTGAAATAAGTAATAATAAGAAGAGGTAAAGCATATATTGAATGATACTTTCCGGTGTTGTGCACATTATACGAACACAGTAGAAATAAGCATTAATATGATGCTTACATACAGTATAATACTCTACAAAATAGTTAAATCATGGATCAGGTCTATAATAGTTAAATAGTCTGTATATATGTTGTGCCTTTGTAGACAGTTTCCGTTTGTTTCCTAACATATCCTGCTTTTAACGAGAAACCTTTTCTCCACTCCACTAATAATTTATTGTATTCACGTTTCACTTTCTATGGTATTATCTCTATCGGTCTTCTTCATTAATATATTTGTGCTGTAAGTGTCTCTAATCATACAATTATTCCGACACATTCAATATTCGCCTCTTAAGTACTGTTTTATAAGTTTGATTAAAAAATATTTAAATTTTAATCAAAATTTTCACGTCAGAGAATACGATGCGTATTACTGGTCATACAATGAAATTCAATATATTTGGGATATTTTAAATACCTGTATATACTTTTTATGCTTCAACCGCCACAACCATTATACTTATTCTATAAAACGTTTAGTTTATCTTTATATCTAAATTAAGAAAATAGATAATAAAAAAACGTTTTCATCAGCCAACTCCCTAATGAAAGGAGATCTCACCGAAACCCCTGTTAACCAGTGGCATATGATATAATTGAAAGATAAAACATAAAGGTAGTACAGGTACTCAATGCAGTGTCAATACTAACTTTTTAATAACTGACTATATATAAAATCACAAACATGAGCACAAATAATGTTTGTCAACAAAACTATTTTCAAATCAAATATTAATAAAAAGTTATTTAAATAAATACATCAATGGATATATTTGTTACATAATTTATGTTTCATTTGAGTGAAAAAGAGGACACTGTCCTTTGTTAAAGCTCGAGTTGACACCACACTGCAGGTACTAATTCTGCACATAATAGAGATTCATTTGATTTAAAGATCCGTTGATTCTTGTGATAAATTTTTTTATTTTCATTAATTTAATTAGAATATGAAAAACAAATACACTTAAGTTACAATAATTATTAGAGCAAATGGAATAAAAAATAGTAATTTCTAGAAAGAACGCACAGTGTTAGCAATGCTTGAATTCTATTATTCTTATGAATTGGTTATCAAGACTCCATTGGTTCAGACTTATGTTCACACTTTATTAAATTTTAATTTATTAGACTGTGTTCGCTCACTAATTTAGCGGTACACATAGTTCGTACGCAGTCATGGGGGGAGAGGGGGTCAGTCAAAAAAGTACAAACTCTTACACTCCTATATGCCTAACATTAGGTAAAAGGGGTAAACGTGTGCAAAAGCGTAGAGGGAGGGAAGGAGGGAGGGAGGTAGGGATCTTAAAATGATCAAAAACAGAGTACCTACAGTGTGTACCACCCATTATAAAGTGATGTTCAAAAGGCATAGTTATCTCCTTAAGAGAAAATGAGTTATTCCAACGCCTTAGCATTGAAACAGTCTTTGACATGTATTTGAAAAATGCTTACATAAAGTGATCCAATATAGTAATGTCTACAACCTCTCGAACGATTTTAAGATTAAAACAGGTATTGCGACAAAAAATCGCCAACAGAAACTTTTTCAATTTTCTTGTTCCTTAAGTCTGATTTGATTGAAATTAGACTCAATTTATATGTGAATTAATCCTATAATTTCGAACATGAATCAAATTTTTCCATGAAATTAATAGTTTTTGAGATTTCTTTACAATTGGACAAATTTTAATATAAAAATTGAGTAAAAGTCAAATATCTAAAAAACTATTAATTTTATGCAAAAATTTCTTTTATAAGGTTATTTGTTATAATTTTGATTTCATAATAATTGTCATCAATATGAATAATTATGGACAACAAATAATGAGTGTATTATATGCTTTTTGTATGATTCATGAATCTCCATTTTCCATTCTTCTTCCATTCTCTGCCTCACTTCAACTCTCAAAAATATTTTTCAAGAACTATGTTCTGCCCTTCAATAAATCTCGATTTAACTTAAGTTCTCGATTTTAATTTCAACATCAAACGGTTATTTCCTAAGAACAAGAACTATTTCTAGATAAATCCTAAATTGGCCTCGTCTCTTTCCTCTCTCCTTAAAACTTTTTTAAAAAACAATCTATTTAGCTAATAAACTATCACTTTTCTTATAAGGCCTTAAAAATTTAAATTCAAAACTCATTATCTAAAGCCTAAAATATAATGAATTAACACAATTTAAAAATTTTAAATACTCTTAAAATCAAAAAGTTGCGGAGCAATGAGTATTGCTAGGCAAATATGAAAATTGTATAGGTATTAGTTTAAAATCAAAAATATTTTAATAGATTTTTGTGGCGAATTTTAAAATTAACTTAATGTACTGCATGTTTCTTTGAATTTATGTTAATAACATTAGTTTAACATATTTAAAATTAAACAAATAATACAAGTTTGTATTAGTCGAACCAGAATTCTTGTTTCATTATAAAAATACTAAAAATGAATTACTGTTTAGATTAAATAATTTGACTGTTAATAAAGATTTAGAGTTATAATCGTTATATTTTAGAAAATGACAAATCTCTTCAAAAGTATTATTTTATATTGAGTAGCATTAAAAGCCAGTTTTATTGCAAATTAAATATATCTTTTCACTATTGATTTTATTTCAGATGAATAAACAATAAAATCAGAGTTAATAAAGCTCTGATTTTTGTTAGTCTGAAAATATCATTACAGAAGATTTAGTCTTTCATTGCATGATTGCGTGCAGAGATCATCTCTAAAGTCCATTACTTTAATGTATTCTGTATTGAAATATATGATGCACTATATAATCATTACACAAATGTCATCAAAACCAAATATATTGACATAAACTAAGAGTATCTCTAACTTAGATTAAGTTTAACTTTGTTTTCGATTAATCAGTTTCAAAGTTGTAAATAAAAAGTTGCTTTTATCAGATGATGGCTTATCGGCATTGTTGCCAACAGCACAGGAAAACTAGATTCGAAGGCAAAGCACGGACTAAGAGTGTAATTGAGAGAAAGAGAGAGATATGTGTGTGGGAGAGAGAGAGAGATATATGTGTGTGTGGGAGAGAGAGACTCGTTATTGGACTGAAATATAAGTAATGGTTAGAGGCAGCTCAACACAAACAACTAACTACGCTTTAGTAAAGCTTTGCTGCACAACATATACACATATATAGAGAATATACACATTCTGTATATACTGTATATAACTTACACAGACATATAGATAGAAAAATTTATTTTATATACTTTGCCAATCTTTAGCACAACACCACCAGATCACAGATCACCTATAGCTTACTTTGTTAAGGCCTCATTTCTATAGCTTTTTATTGGCTCAATAACTCAATTGAGCCAAAGTGAACATCATTCTCATCATTCTTTGAAAGTGCCAAAAGCGCGCTTTGCCGACAACTACATAAAAAGCATTGCATTGAATTTCAATAAAACGACTCGAGAGAGAGAGAGAGAGAGAGAGAGAGAGAGAGAGAGAGAGAGAGAGAGAGAGAGAGATCCGAAAGCTGAGAGCATTAAAAAACTACATAATACTTAATATAGTATTATAGGTGTTATATGAACGTCAATGATATTTAGCATTGTGTTAGTAAATAAAGTTATCGATGCATATGAGCTGTTCTACTATTATAAGAACTAAAGTGAGTTCATTGTGAAATGTGATGAATTGAATGGCTTTATGTCCATATGAAAAGTTTAACATATGCTTTCTCTGCCATTAAAGATAGTGTTCGGGAACGCCTTGATATGCAGCAAACAAATTGAAAGAACAAAATTTTTACTCTCTTTTGGCCCTTAAGGGCAATTCGTTGAATGAAAAGGAATCATAGAATAGTAGAATCATAGAGTCATAGTGTTATAGTGTTTTATATGCGAAGCAATTTCTCTTTAACTTTGTCAAAAATTGCTTTGGGAGTTGTGCTCAGCTCAGTGTGGGATCTCTTCGCTTAAATAATGTAAAGTGGCCTTAAAATAAAAGTTGAATTTTGTGCAATAACTTTAACAGAGCCCCGACTAATAGTATGCAAATAGGTATTAGAAATGTTTTCTGACAGTTTGAAATAGATATTTGGCGTTTATGTTGAAAATACTTTAAAAAGTCAAATATAGAAAACTGTATTGTGTATTATTCTTGAAAATAAATCATTTTATTTCTTATGACAAGTTTGGGACTTTAAATGATCAGTTGAATAAAGTTACAAACTCTGATTGAATATATAAGATAACAGTATGTGGATATACTTGCACTGCTAAGAAATCAATTTGAGTATAGATTTAGCCAATCTATTATGCGGAACGAGTCAATTATTTAACTCCTAACTGGAGATAATTGTATGCATCTCATGGGTGAATGAGGCAAAAGAGATGCATACGATTGCATGTTAAGTGCAATGTTAGATAGATGTAAATTATTCTCAACTTCAATATATTCTGTTCATTCAGTATTGTATTTAATTCAGATACTCAAGCGATCAAATGACACAAATTTAGTGCTCTGATTGCCCTATTATAGATTGTGGAGCACTTCACCACCAAGTGTTGACCTTAACATCCGTTACAAAGTTGAGTGAGTGAGATGACGACTAACTCAAGCGAATGATATTTCCAGAAGGGCTGAGAGAACAAACTCAATGAACGTATACTATTATATAGGCTGTTAAATATACTCAGCTTGAATACGAATTAGCTGTTGGGTTAGCTAACTCTCTATTCAATTTACTACACAAATTGGCTCTTTTAAGCATAGGCTCTAATAGAAATTGCTGAAAGCAGTGTTAGAATAAAACTATACACTACACCAGTGAAGTATAGCTTATTATAGAAAGCGAACAACGAGTAATATTTGCCATCAAATAAGTCGGAAGTTGAGCTGTGCTATTTGATACGCTATACATAAGGTGAAAATTGATCCGCTGAGGCTTATATTTCTACAACTAGTATTAGTAAACTATTATTCCAGTTCTAGTACAAGTGTAAACTTATCAAATGCACTTAAACTATAAACAATTTGTATTGTTTGCAAATTCATTGCAATCACAAATTTGTATTTTAACTGCGATTTAATGATTTAACATTTCAATTAAAAATAATTGTATAATAATTGGTATCAATGATTAGTTACATGTATTATATTTAATAAATTAGTTTTGTTAAAGTCACACACTTTAAGATAACTTATCAATACTTCTAATAAGATATTTCTTTTTATTTCTATTATTCTTAAAGCAATAAATTATTATTAAAGTTAATGTAATGAAAATCGATTCAATTCTAATCAAATCAATTATGATATGAAAAACTTGGGATCATTTAATCTAATTATCTATGAATAGTCTGAGAGACTGCCAAAGACTTATACAGTATTTTGATATAATATTAGAGATAAACATATTGACGAACAGCTAATATTGCTATAACTAAAGTTCACTAAAGTTCGAGATCGATAAACACTAATAATACCCAAATTAACGTTTGTTTCCATCCGAAGCCAAGTCGAAAGCCTGATTTGCGACAGAAGCATAACCAAGAATAGTGGCCGCCATCTGAGCATTAGAAAGAGCTGCTGCAGACATAGCCCACGGCAAGTTTGCCGAAAATCCAGTCGATCCCACAGATTGGTTAAAAAGTCCGGCATTCATCTGATGTAAGTTTTGTAATGACTGAAGATGTGCCGCACGCCATGTCGATGGAGATAATGATAAGGAAGAAGAAGGTAAATATGGCATAGAATGCTGTGGCGGCGATCGTGGCTTCTCTGCTGTCGAAGATATTGATGGCGAAGAACTATTGCTATCAATACTATCGGCTTTATTGACAACAAAATCAATTTGTGAACTGATTGACGGCGTATTACTTCTACGATTTTCGTCGGTTTGATCTGAACCACAATCAACTAAATTAGACTTCTTATCCATAAACTCAATACGATTGACACTGTCGTCAACAGTTGAATCACAATCAGGAGCTAATAGACTCTCGACATCGAACTGTCGTTTTATTGCTTTGATGTTTGAGCGCGAAATATTATGTGGTAAACAACTATCTTCCGCACACTTTTGACCCGTTCCTCTCAACTCTTGATTTTCGACCAATTTTCTCGTTGGAATTGCAAAACGAAGATCATTAAAGAGATTCACATCTGATGGACAAATAGTTTGATTGGAATGGATTCGCACACCTGTTGGCCCTATAAGTCCTGACGGTCCAAAAACTGAGTTATTGGCCAGATTTGATTGAGGTATAGGTGGAGGTGTTGGGCTCGGACTGTCATCATCCTCAGGAACGGCTAATCCCATATGTTTACGAACTTTTCTTTGAGCTTTTCTACGTCGAAAATCGCCTTTTTTGAAATCTTCGAGATTTGCGGGGTGTATAGCCCAATAATGACCCTTTCCGTTTGCACTCCGACCCGCTTTCACGAAACAGTCATTTAGAGAAAGATTATGCCGAATACTATTTCTCCAACCGGGACCTCGATTGCGAAAGTAGGGGTAATTATCAAGAATGTGTTGATATATATCGCTTAAAACCATCTTTTGTTCCGCTGAACTCAATATTGCCATTGCTATGAGACCAATATAGCTGTGTTGAGGTTTGGGTTCTTCGTGCATAAAACGAAAACGAGAATCGAATCTCGCAAATGGAGAAACGGTAGCAAAAGGTGATCCTTCAGCGAAAGCCGGGTGAGCATATGCTGAGGTCAAACTATAGGATCCAGAGGTAGCAGCGAATGCCGGGTGACCTAATCGTAATCTGAGTGATGCCTGAGAAGCATAATCATAGAATTGTAATCTATGATACTCAGAGAGATTGAAATTTGCAGAGTTTTGTGATGAACCCATTGGACAGTTGGCTGCTGTGGGAAAATTAAATACGTTGTTCACCGCAGAGATGTTATTGACTGAAGACGAAGAAATCTGTGAATTAGTTTCGTTTGGCAATGAGTTTGCAAAGAATGGATTAACTGATGGTGACTTCATTTTCAACGCTACAATTCCTTGTGCCGAAACATTTCTTTCAGGATCACACATATTATCTTTTAATATCTCTAACTTTTAACACTTGTTTGTAATGAACAGAATTCTTGCTCTTATTTTGCAAAAGTTGGCCGAAAAGGAAATTCGATAATACAATAAAGTCGTCACTCATTCCGCAAATCAATATAAGAGAGAAAAAAGATTTGCAAAACCACAACAAACATGATATCTAGATTTGAAGATGTTATGCACCTCTCACTTAATAGTTTGCATGGGTTAGTATTGGTTAGATTTTGATGTTTTATTTAAGAAGTATGTGCGGTAGGTTTTATGGGTAGAATTACAATAGAACCTATACTCTATCTTACCAACGGTTGGCTGCAAACTATCTGCGAGGCGGAGATATCCATAGTATGTATACAGTATATGTGTTGATGTAAAGCAGTAACGGCTAAAGTAAATGTTAACTGGAATCATATTGTGCTCTGTTGTGATCAAACTATAAGCAAGTTTTTTCATTTCTGAAACCGAGCGCATGTCACAGTGTAGGCACAATTGCTACGACACGCGACCCTTTTGCTGGTCTACAACATTTACAAAGTATTTGCAACCGATAATTGTAGACAATCTGCAGATATATGAGCCGTATTCAGTTCAGATTTGTCGTATAAATGCATTGTATATTCAATCACACAATACAACATACCCGGGCTTTAAAATATATCCAACGGTAACATCAAAAGAGATTTCATACTTATATGAGTTAATGGAGGCCATAGACTATGTAAAAATAGCTTTATTTAGTTAAGAGTGCATAACATATATATAATGGAATGATTCCTGCTTTTAAAATAAGTATAAAAATTAGTTAATCTATTAAACAAAATGATGATTTACTTAAATTTATTAATCGTTTAAAATAATTTAGTTATATAAGAAATGAGAAACAAAATATGCATTATTTTCTCTATTTGTGAATTTGACTACAATGTAGTACAATTGCAATTCCAATATACTATATATAGACTGTGTTTCTATCAATAGTAGAATTTTGAGCCAAGTTGAGTTACAAATTCGATAGAAAAGCTAACTCGACTCTTAAGCTCCTGATCCTAATGTAGTTAAGGTTAGAACTGGTAATAGTGAGAAAGGGCGAAGTGTCACAATTTGCAACAAATAAGTGCTTCACAATAGAATCAAAACACCGGAAGTTAGCGAAAGCATCTCAAATGAATAAGTAATAATGAATCGTTGATTTACTGACCACTACCCAGACCTACTCAATGAAAAGTGTTGTTAAACAGATTGGAGAAGAAGTGTTATTTGTGCGAAAGTTGTGAATAAGAGAAAATGAGTCTCAATGAGTCACCCAAACAAAGAGTAACAATAGTTTATGTATTGTGTATGCATTAATAGTTTTGGGTCCAACTAAACTGTGTTTGAGTCTTCTTAGTTGGACATGTCTTGTTTGACGTGCTCTTTTGTTGATTCTACGATTCCTATGTCCATTAAGCGGAGGCTAACTCTGTTTTATAGTTACGGTCCGCCCAATCTCTCGATTGCTATGAATTTATACATTGTGAGAGACCCCCAATAATTACCGACAACTCTCTTCTATTATTGAGCCAAACATAAGTTTGAAATTCAACTCTAATGTTCATTTTGTAAATGTTTTCCTTCTAAACACTATAATTTAAGTTTTATGTATTGATAGATATTAAGGCTTTATTGAGGGAAATAACGATACCAGAGATACCAGAAAAGTGTATTAACTGTATTGCTATTAAATGAAAGACAATCAAATGGCAACTAATCAAATGCAAATAACACATAATCAAAATATTTTGATTTCTATTGTTTAAGTTATTGTTATTTTTATTCTTAGCTATTTGTAAGAAAACAAAGCTTAAACTCTTGAACGTCTTATGAAAATAAAATAAAAACCAAACGCAGATATGTTTTTATTCTGTTTTTACAGCCGTACCCAATATATTGAAATGATCTTTTATGAGCAAATAGAGCTCTCCCCTAAAGCTGGATCACTAAATATGCATTAATAAAATTGTTATTATAGCACTCGAGTATTGTTGCACACATACAGATTTGAGTACACTTTATAGATGGAACGCACTTATCACTATCTAAGCATTTCTTGCTTGTTGTACAATAGTTTAGGTATAATTCACTCTACCGTTTGTGGATAAGACGCTCCCATCAATCGGTTTAAAAGGAGTGTTTGTTTTCTTTTCAAACCATTTCGCAGTATAATCTACTTTTGACTCATTCACCACTTCAAAAACGCGTATACATCTAAAGGTGATGGGAACCAAAAAATACATTTATTAACCTAATAGTGCACTGCTGCAGACTTTCAAATATGTACAGAATCATATTTGAATTGTAGTGAACCATCAGTTCAGTAATACTCCTGTATAAGCCTCTTTCCAAATGTAATCAAAGCAAATACTATTCAATACAGACTTATGGATACAATAATCAGCTTTTGGCATAAAATAAATTACTAATACAACCATATATTGAGATTTACAATAATGAATACGATAATCATTGCGCTATTACTGCTCTGCATCGATGCAACTTTTGAAAACTTTTTCATAATAACATCTTTTAAATAATACTATAATTGGTTTCTATTCTATCTCATTGGTGTAATCGATAGAAACTTGTAGTACTTATAAAATAAATAACAAAAATTGATTAAAGTATTAATATATGATTATCTTTTGTTAAACTC
>JAUJYT010001907.1:0-10223 GCA_033996565.1 Nanhermannia nana
GTTTATTAAGAAGAGCGTCGAATAAAATGAAGAGTTCTCTCCCTCTCTCTCTCTCTCCCTCTCTCTCTCCCTCCCTCTCTCTCCTCTCCAGCTCTCTCATACACACACACACTCTCTCTCTCCTCTCTCTCTCCCCTCTCCAGCTCTCTCTCACAGCTCTCTCATACACACACACACACTCTCTCTTACCCTCTGTGCGCAATCTTATACTTATAATTGTTTGGGCACACTATCATAGCATTCACTATCATAGCATTTATCCATTTCTCAATCAGAGTTATTTATAACTGACGAGAAAAAGGGTTTTACGTTTTCAAGTATTTGTATAATTGGAGTTTATTTTTAAGCATAATTTTTCAATATGAATGAAACGCTGCAAACGCTGCAAAAAGTTTATTTTCTACATGATTTTCGCTGTATTTAAATTTTTGATTTGACCAAAAAGTTTTCTATAAAGTAATACAGAACGCTATAGAACTCAATAAAAACTTATATAATTTGTAAAAATATACTTTTTAATAAAAACAACATTATTATAAACAAATATGTATTAACAAAATATATTTTGCTAATAATTGCAGTTTTATTTACAGGATTTAGAAAAACTTTCAGTCAAACGAAATTCAGTGAAAAAAAATCTATTTTAAGCGAAGACTTGGAAAGATTTTTGAAGAGTATAAGAAAATACTAAAAAAATTATTATATAATTTTTTTATTTTTTAAAATCAATAAATCAGTTGAAAATTTGGGACTTTTGAGTTGTCAATCAACAAAAGCTAAACGTTTTTCCTCAGCACTAAACAAGTTGACGATTTGGGTCAAATCAGTTTCACTTTTAGAATTGAAGCCATTCTATTGATAGAATAACTTCTATTTTAACTCAAAACTAAAATTATATTCACTAAACACAAACAAATTCTTTTGTTATATCATATCATTTGTCGATTGATTTTATAATTTTCTAAAAAAACTTTATTTCATGTTATGATTTATGGTCTACTAATTGATATGAAATAAATAATTGTTCAAAAAAAATCAATAAAAAAGAAAAAATAATTTATTATTGAGTTTGATTTTTTGGTTATAATATTCGTGCAATAAATGCCAATCATTGGGTGATGTCATACATATATACACCTAAACACACTCGTGATTATAAATCGCATAATAATTTCTAAGAAAATCTACACGAAAAAGATCGACAACAAGTCCAATAAAAATTTTGAAAACTTTTAAATCATTCAAATTGATTGCTTTATTAGAGTTACTATTTTTAACACTAATACAGAGTGTGATTAATATGAAAAATAATTATTTGCATTAATTGACACTTTCTTTAAAAATATTTTTCAGATATTTATATATGATTTAATTGATGATAAAATGATCGAATCAATCATGTTATGCATGTTATAGAGCAGCCATTCGCAAACTATGGCTCCGGGAGCCACAGTGGCTCTTCTGGTGCTAATTTGTAACTCTTTTAATTTTAGTTCTTTTACTGATTATATTTATAATTCGATATGAAAATTATAACATTTATTAAAAGTCAAATATACATCTTGTAAAATGCTATCGCTTATAAAAATTCTTTGTTTAGATCAGTGGCGAAGCCAGAAAATTTAGGGTGAGAGGCACTTTGTATTTGGTTTTTGAGGGGACAGTTTTGAGTGAATAATAGCTTGTTTTAGATTTTATATAAACATAGAAACTTCGATTGGAATAATTTCCTGTAATTCAAGCTAAAAAAATAAATACAATAAAGCTTTTTATGTAATTAATTAGCTTTTAATTTGAGTTGAGGGGCTTATGCCCCCTCTGCCTTTATGCTAGCGTCGCCACTGGTTAAGATTTATTGAATAATACAATATAATATTGCAATAGCAATTATTTTTAGCAATTTCAATAAAAAAAAATTAAGCAATTTTTCTTTCTTTAATATAATTTTGGAAGCTATATCCCCACCCCTAAGCTTCGCCCAGCTGTGTTTGTAGCTCTTTGTCACCCAATTAGGTTCTTATTTGGCTCTTTTTCTAAAAAAGTTTGCGAACCCCTGATAAAGAGCATGAAATCTTGTATTGATCTTATATAGCATTAAATTTTCTGATCTTAAATGTAGTTAACATTTATTGGTCACAGTTTAGGGAAAACCGTAATTAGATTTGAATTGATAAATAACTCAATTAACTTAAAATTGTTTTCAAACAAACAAATTCATAAGAGTCAAGAATATTGAATATTTTCTTATTCATTATATAGTCAGATAGTGATTAAATTTATTTTTAATATCATTAATAGGTTTTAATGGCATTATTATTATTGAATAAAATTAAACATATTTTGAATTCTATTCATATAGTGAATAACATAATTAAAAAGTGAAATAAATTAGAAAGCAATTAAACTATAATGACTTGCAGGCAAAATAACATTTAAATTTTAATGTGCATATAAAATACTTGTATAACTTAGCATATGAGCAAACTTTACAACATATTATATACAGTCTGACACAGATTTTAGTAACTCGTCGGTGAGCAGAAAAGTTTTTGTTAAATTTCAGTTTTATTAAAATCTGACTATGGGTTAAAAATTGTCCACAAAAATTGTTAGATTTGTATTAATAATAATTTAGTTACTTTGACAAACCTCTTATTATAATTAAAGTTCATTTCAAAATGTTTATAATTTTTTTAGTTATTTAATTTAAAAAATATAAATTTTGATGAATGGCTCACATAAATTATTAAATGATAGAATTGCTAAAATCTAAACATTGTTAATGCTATGAGTGTTCTCATATCTAAATCAGGGTTTTGCTAAAATAGGGTTTGACTGTATTTAAAAAGAGTTTGGAAATAACTGTTTTTGATACCAACAAAGTCTTTCTTTATAAAAACTTTGTATAATCAAAGTTAGCAAAAAATAAATGACGAAATTATGACGAAAGCAAAAATTAGATAAAAGCGTATTTTGCAATTCAATTCATTTTTCAGTATAACTGGTATAATAATTTTCAAGGACTTCAAAAATAAAAAAATTGTTGAATTACTAAAATAATTCGCTATATATTAGTAATTCCCGACTTTTAGTGGTAATAATTTTGATTATTAGCGCATCAGATAAGTAAATAAAACTTTAAGTCTCGGAAAATATATTATAAACACTTAACTAATAATTTAAACTAAATTTTTAAAAATTAATTTATATTTCTAATAAATTATATTTATACTTAACTGAAGAAGAGTATGCGTTTACTCCAAAACGTTTAACTATTTATTTAATTAAATGAATTAATTTGATATTTTTTACTAAAGAGTTTAAATAAATATATTTTCAACAAATAATTTTTCGTCGTAAAACAGATGTATTAGCAAAAGAATTACTGTCATATGATTTGACTACATATTTTTTATAAACTTGAGATTCACTTTTGAATGGAAATGTTTTTTTACAATAATTATAATAATTGAAATTGTTAATAACAACAATCAAACATTAAGTCTTTTCTATCTTTTTGTGTTCATTGAAAAAAATTTTCCCGTTATTTAAGCGGCAAATAAATGTTTAAAAATAAATTATGCTTTTGTTCAAAGAACAAAACAAAATGTTAAGACTTTTTTCTCATTCATTTCGTTTCTTTTCTATTTTTATAATCATAACTAATGCCAACTCTAATGTATATTCTGCTTAAAAATAAGTAGTTTTTAATTATAGACTTTGGACACAACTTAATAAAAATTATATTTAAAATCGAGAAAATTTTCAGATATTATTCGCTTGAATTCTGGGCTAAAAATTTATAACTTCAATAAAATAATTGCTTTTCATTATGATTATTATCAGAAACTTATTTCCGCAGTAAAAACCATAATAAAAATCTAAATATAAAATAAAATAAATTAATGCCAAAACAGTTTATTTTGAGAATAAAAATATATAACAAAAAAAATTATTTGGTTAAGAATTTTTTGAGAAAATTTTGTCAGAAAACCAAAAAAAGGTTTCAGAAATTTTTCGGGAAAAATAAATAATTTGCCGAAAAGTATATTAGGAGACGATTTATATATATTTGATATTGAGAAAGGACACAGAATTGTATATAATTTATTAACTTCTAAAGAAATAATACGACAAAACGCCGTAAGCAATGATCTTAAATAATTAATTACACAATTTCTGGTGCTTTTACTGAGAAGTTGTCGGCATTTCTTATTTGTTTAGAGCTATAAATATAAAAAGATATTAAGTCTTATTTTCTTTCATGAACTTTCAATTATATGATAGTTAGCGGTTCCAAAACAAATCACTGATAAAAAGAGCACAAAATTAATATAAAAAATAAGTCATAGATTTATAGAATATAATAAGCTTAAAAAAGTGCCAATAATAGGTCAAATAGAGCAGACCTATCAATTGTCATGACAACTAAGATATGCGCCAAAGCTATACTATCCATACTATCGGCCACTAAAAGCAGTTTTTATGCCAATATTTTTTCGATAGAAAATTCAAAGTTAGCGAAGAATATATTGTTTAGGGTTTGAGAAGAGTTTATATTTGCAAGACTTTGATCAACATTAAGCATAATATATTGTATTTTCTTAGAGCTCTTTTCAATTTATTTATTTCTCTTATTTTAGTAATATTTTTGGGTTTAAGAACGGATAAAAAACCAACTTTTCTAGACTTAGCTCTTCTCTCATGTGAGCGTTTTTTAGTGATTCGGTTCTGCGTATTATTTTCGCTGAAAGAGCTCTAAGGCTTTGTAACTATTTTTAGAATCTCTTTAAAAAGAGAAGTCATGAAAAAACAAGTCCAAAAATATTAAAAGGCATACAAATAAAGTTAAAGAGAGAAAAACACGCTTTAGTAGAGTTACTGTAGATATGCTTTGGTTGTATTGATATTGAAATAAAGTTACGTATAGTAGTAGTTATTCATAAGCGCTTCAAAATTGCATTTCCTTTAGAGAACAAACACACTGTCGCTTATATTTTGCTTATATTTTGAACTTATGTTACAATACAGTTGAATATGATATGAAAAAAGACTTTCATTTCTCTATCAAAATAACAAATTAATTGCATTGAAAGTCTCAAAATCTGTCAAATATTAGTAACTCATTAACGAAAGAGTTTTCTCAAAAGAAAAAATCCTTAAGAAATAGTAACTGAAGAGAAATGTTATAAACTTATTATATTTCAGAAATAATTAAATGAGATTATCATAGAATTAAATATAAGAGTGGAGAACAAGAATATTATATGAATGATATGAATGATATGAATGAGAGCAAAGCCTATGCATTAATTTTTTTTGTTAAGTTCCTGTACATGGAGTTGAGGGCAAAACCTGAAAGTAATCGATAATAAGGCACCAAAAGCGTAATGCAGAGCACTCTCTATATCTCACTCTATAGAATATTCTCTCAATTCTGTCTGTATTCTGTTTTGAAAGCCAACGGAAAGGGGTTTCTATTTCAGAATCCTATTCAACGTCTATAAAGAATTATATGGAACGAAAACTAAGACAAAAATCAATGAAAATCTATTGAAAATCGAGAATTAATTTTTAAAATTAAAACATTTTCACAAAAATAGCGAAAATTTTGACAGAATTTGTGAATCTATTAAATAGTTATAGAGTTTAAGTGAACCGGAAATTGAATTTTAAGATAAAAAATATTGAAAACCAAACAAAACTCTAAAGAATTAATAGCATTGAGAATAGAGTGATAGCAGTGGTAGTGATGTTGTGATAGTTTTGTTGATAAAGTAATAGTTATTGGGTTTCTATTTATAGAATATTCTTTAGAATAAAGCCTTTATATGAGAATCAGTTGATTCCATACCTGAACCAAAGTATGCGACAAATCAATAGAGACTCACAACAGGAACTGATCGCAAGAATCCCTATTCGGCGCACAAATTATTCAATTTTAATATAGCTTTGAGTCCATTATTATTATTCTTGATATAGAATTAGTGGCAAAACAGTAAAAACATCCAAAACATACCATTCATTAAGTGATTAAATGACCAAAACTTTGATTCTCTTCTCGTAAAACAATTCATCAATTATTTAAATAATTTTCAATATATTGAGTATTTGTTTATTATTTTTCAATTAATAATATAATAAACTGTTTATTATAATGAAAATGAGTGTCAAATCAAAACAAACAATTAATTACAATACGAGTCCATAAAGTGATGAAACCATTGATTAAATCAATAACTGTTTCAAAGTTAATGTCATTTTTGAATTTCAAGTCTTATTCGAGAGTTTTCTTCAATTTGTTCATTAAAATCACATTTATTTTAATGAATAACACAATTATTACATAACAATTATTTTATCGATTAAGTCATGAGTGAGATAATCATTGCTTTTATCATAAATTTATATTTTTTATTATCAGTTATCTATTGATTATTTGGATAAACATTAGAGAAAACAAATTCTCATTTTTATTGTTTATTTACTTTTATTTATCAAAACAGTTATTATTATCGATATATCGATAGAGAACTCAAACTCATAATCATTTCGTAGAAAATATTATTATTTTCTTTTATAACAATTATTATTATTATTATTATTATTATTTTCGTAATTTATTAATAAGTTCTTTACTATATTCGAGAAGTTGGAGATATTGTAATGTAATATAATGTAAATTAGATGAGAGTGAGACTCATACACATAAACAAAAGGCACAAAACCCTTAAGTTGAACCCTCTCTCAAATTCTCTTTTCCTGACAGAGCTGTCTCTCTATCCCTCTCTCTCTCTATGAAAACTCTTCTCTCTCTAAAAAATTCTGGAAACACAGCCTTTTTTACAGCACCTCTAATAGAGAGTAAACGTAAAACCGATATATGGGTCGAAACGACAAAAACAACTCAACGGAGAAAAATATTCTCTTCTCTAAACTTATTTCTCTATCTGCAGCTCATTCTCGCTGATCGAGTACTTGTATTACTCAATGAGAGGATGCGCTGAAGGCAAACCTGCGTACTTACAGCCAACTCTTTACTAAATATTCTGTTTCATTCTCTCTTATTCTCTCTCTATTTTACTGGAAAATGATTTCTGTAAAAATAGAACATTGTGTGTAATTATTGACAAAAGTTATGTTTTCTTTTCCCCTATTTTACCATTTTCTCGATCTCTATATAACTCTTCTTTTCTCTGCACCAAAAATGCTAGTTTTCAGAGTTAAGCTTCATTTTATTCAAAGCTATCAAAAAGTTAATTCTTTTAAAGAAGCATTTATTTCATGCAATTATGGATTGCTTTTAGATTTATTTTTCTAAATTACAAAAATTTTTTGAGTTAAATATTTATAAAAAAAAATTGTTAAAATTAATAATAACAATATTGAAAGTGTTAAGTAAAAGTTTATTAACTTAAACCTATGTTTACTTTGGTTTAATTGATAATGAAGCGCTTATTTATCAGTTTTAGTTACACTAATTATTTTTAAATAATAGCTTATATATGAGACCCAAAAAACTAGAAATTCAAAACTTTCTTACAATTTATAAATGAGTTATAAATGTTGTATAATATGGCATAACATTTTGTGGTAATGTATTTAAGGCAACATTGAGGGTGTGTTTAGGGGTAGGAATAGGGGCTTAACTCCAAACATAAATAGGAATTCATGAGACTCTATACTTTCTATTAATAGTATAGACAGAAAGTTGGCATAAGAAGTGATTTTAACAATAATATGTGTTCAGTATATATTTATATATAATATACTCTATATTTATAATGAACAATATATGGTTTAAAACTAGAATATGCCATACTTTAACTGTATATACTATGAATCTATACATATGTTATTCTACAAACACAGCTTCTTATAGCACTTGAGGCCCAGCAGAAAGATTTCAATGCGATACAAATGAAAAAATGTTTAGAGTATTCGTGGAATAGTTTTAACTCTTAAGCAGTGGCGTAACTAGAAATTTTTGGTTGGGGGAGGGAGAGGAGGGCTAAGCATAGAAAAAATCGAAGATATGAAAATTATTTTAAAATTGCCACAGACCTACACTTAAATTCAGGAAAATCTGTGGGGAGGCTATAGCCCCTTTAGTTCCATAGTAGTTACGCCAGTAGTCTTAAGGCACACGATGTGAAAAATGTCAGTTTTAAAAATAAAAACAAGATTAAAAAAAATTGCAAAAGTATTTCAAGTTATTTAATGCTCTGTTAAAGCATCCAATGATAACATTCAAAATTAAATACTGTTAGTGCATTAATAATAAATAGTAATCATTAGTTTTGATGGTTTTCTATTTATAGCGTTTGTAACGTATTTGCGTTTTTATGATAAGACTAATACTTTCTTTTTACTATAATATCTAAGTGACCGACCGATAATTTATTGTTGACCATAAGGCTATTATCTTAAAGTAACAAATGCTTTTATACCTTACAAAGCTCTTTACTAGATATACTATTTTTTTACCAGAGAAAAATACAACATAAGTTTATAACTTAAGTAATAACTAGCAGAGGCCCGTTTAAAATAACGGGGGTGCGGGTGGGAAATGGTTTAAATGAAGGTTAGAAAAGCTCATATTAAAGGTTATGTTTGAAATGCTCGACTCGCACAGATGTGCAAATTTTGGTTACTTGAAACGCTTCAAAAGTGTCTTTCAATTTTTCAATTGAAAAGCATTAGTGGCATAACCTTTACTTACCTAACTCGGCCATCGGTCACTTTTCATGAAAATGAATGACCTCTTGGCACCTTTCAGGTGATACTGAGCCTTAATATTTAATTAGTTGCGTTCTATAATTGTCAGTATTCGCGTGCATCGAGACAAAGACAGACAGACAAAATTTATGCGTTATTATGTTGATAACTAATTAATTTAGTCTACAGATAATTTCATTCTACAATTGAAACGTTTCCATCAATATTATAAGCTATATATTAATAAAGTTTATCATTGTTAATATTTTTCTTTCAATCAAAATAATTACTAATTAGAATGTGAGTAAAATATAGTATAGTTTTAGTTTTGCTAAATGATATAGAAGATGAAAAACACCTAATTTATTTTTTTTAAAAGCATGCAAATATATAATACAACAGCGTTTGCAATATATGAAAGATATTATATAGATTTCAGTGATGCTAAAGTGTAGAAAACATTTCATTTGTGTTCTGCTATTTTAAATAATTTTTATATTTTCGGTTTATTTAATAATAAACTTTGGATAGACTATCAATAAATATTGAAAAATTATAATGTTGTGTATTGTGTAATTTACCTATATGTCAATTTTTATGAATGCTATAACATGTTAATTAAGCCCTAAAAGAATATTTTCTCGAATCGGAAATAATTTTTGAGTTTTTGTTCCATAGACCATAGTATAAAATTTGCACAAAAATCGATTTATTCTAAATTACAATAAATAGAATTTTCAGAAGTTAATCGATGACTAATACTATCTAACTCTCAAAACCCCCTGCCCACGGCAACCCCTATTATTCTACTTTAAACTTTATTGAATTTTAAATAATCATTGGTTATGAACTAAAACATTATTATAATAACAGAAATGAACAATAAAACTCTAGAACTGAGTTGCCGGTTACGGTTATGAAAATTTTTTAACTTGCAGTGTCTTCCTCAAGTGAAGCTAAACTAAATACTACATCCCTATAATTTAAATCAACATATATTTAATAAATTTATCCAAACAGTATTCAGATTTAAACAGAATTAATTCTCTATTTTTTGCTTTTTATGATTTGTTGTTTTTATTTAATTTTCTCCAGACCACTAAATTTAGTATAAAATATAAAAATACAGCAAAATTTTAAAATTATATGTTATAATCGAAAACATTAGGTTCTTCTAAATCTATTCTTATATAAATGTTGCGAATTTTGCAAATTTTGCGAACAAAACTCAACTATAATTTCAATTTTCAGAACCAAACCCTACCCTTACTCGGTTGCAGACAATTCGTTCAATGATAGTGGATCCAGTGGAAAATGCGTCAAATGCACATTTGTCCAAATACAATTCTTTGAACGGATACAATTTGTCCAATAATAAAATTGGACCTAACTTAACATGTAAATGTATATAGCCTACCTTTGAAACATTATTGAACCCTCATTGGAATCGCATTGGAAGAATTGTATCCATTGGACCAAGTGACATTGGACGCATTGTCTATCGG
>JAUJYT010001908.1:0-10218 GCA_033996565.1 Nanhermannia nana
GACGTTTCGTATGAATTAATAGCAAATACTGAATTAGACCAACAAATAAAAAGCCTTAATCTTAATGAAACCTATTTATGTCTGAAAGCCTTTAAATCTCAAAATCAAAAACAACATTAAGTAAAGCCCACACTGGCCTCGAATTGGTCCGATTTTTTAGATGACTACTCAATAATTCTGTTCTCGTTCTCTTTTGTGTTGAATGAAAAAGCATTTGTTGCAATATTTTATATTATGGACTCAAGTAATGATATTTTCTGAGTTAATAGAATTTATTCATAACTATATATCACATACTATTTCTAATTATTTCAATGATTTATTTTACACTTTTGATGTCTTTGCGAATTTCTTTTAACAATCAAACAGTGTTATAGAAACCCATTTAAAGTGTAACAAATGAAATCAAAAATTTAAGATATTAATACAGTTTAAGATAAATACTTGAGACATAAGTAATAGTTTTTAGTAACGATGATTCAAAAATTTTCATTATAGATGATTTATTATTACTCCGGGAATAAGCTCCTTAGGAATTACTCCTAAATATTGAGATTTTATTTTGAAGGAGTTTATTCCCAGTTTCAATCATAACTTCTTCCCCCTTTGTTTTAGATTAATGTTTAATATTTGATTTAAATATTGTTTTTTATAAGACTTTCAATTAAGTTTACTTTTAATGTTTCTCTAAAAATAGAAAAATTAAAAAGAAATGGCGAAAAAACGTGCGGTCAATAAGTTCCCAGTTTTTGGGAACTTTGGGAACTTAAGAGGAAGTAGGAGTAGTTTCGGCAGTTTATTCTTTGGCTCCAATTCTTCGGAAACCAAATTGAACCCTAATTATGATTAAATACACTTTACTCGAGTCTACAAACTATTTAATCATATAAAGAAGTGATGTGCTGTATATGAAAACTTGAATCCCGTTCGGGTCTACTTATTTTAAATATTCATTTAAAATATACCTAATGCGAGAGAAATTAAAATAATTCTTAGAAAAATGAGAACAATATTTATTTTAAAAATTCAATTTTATTTTCCCTATTTTGATCGTTCTATGTCCCTGTTATGATGGAGTCTTTGATAATAAGCTTATAAAAAATTTTATAAAGCTCTTGAGATGAACTTTTGTGTAGTATTATTGTTGAGATTAAATGTTGAAACAATACACCTAATGTTTTGAAAGTATTTCAAATAATTCAAAGTATAGTTTAAAGAAATTTATTTTTAATGAAAACAAGAGCCGCAACTAATAACTAATAGTAATTTAATAAACCCTAAAGTATTTGTGCAAAATATAACGAAAAGTTAGTGTTATTTATGAAAAACTTATCATTAGCTGAAGTTAGTCTTTATATAAGATGCTAAAGAAAAAAATTGATTGCAGACTAATTTGTAAGAAAATATTTAATTTAACCTTTTCTTTAATGAGCTTACAATAATACCTACAATGATCTTAAGCATGTTATTTAAACTTATCATAAGCTTTGACAAAAATATAAAGACACGAATATTTAACTAAAAGAGATTAAGTTAGAAAATGTTATATAAGCTACTATTTCACTATTACTTCAATACTAGTATAAGCAATAATTAACTGTAGAGTTTGATAGTCATAAGAATAAAAGTTTACTCAACCGATCAGATGCAAATTGGCTGCGGCTCTAATTGGCTGTTTATTTTCATAAGTTTGTCCCACTTGGCTCTGACACTCAAACTGTCCCTCGTCATCGATTTGAGTGTTGTGAATACGTAGATTGTAAACCAATTTTTCTTCGTCAACGATCATTAGATAACGATTATAACCAGGAATTATTCGCTCGAAACCTATAAAACGAACAGAGAAATGAACTTTACTTTAAATAATTATATGATCATAATATCGTCATTTAAGTTAATAATTCTTTAGTAGTCTATGCTGTAAGTTTGAATCAAAAAATTAAATTAATAGAAATTAATAGAAAATAATAAAAATTAAATTCTGAGGCAGAGCTGTATCATAGATCAGAAATGAATGTAAATCAATATACTGTATACTGAAGATATACAACATATAATGTAGAATCAGTTTAAATGATTTATTCAAATAAACAATAAAACAATGTTTAAAACTCCAAACTCAGTTGCAATCTTTGGTTTCATATTGATGACCGTTCTGCTAATCAAAACCATAAGTAAATGCACAAAAACATAAATAAGAGTCAAATTGTATTTCATTTGTCTCAAAAGTGTTGATAAAGAAAGAAAATAATGTTTCGAAACGTTCACAAAAAAACTCAAAACTGCAGTTAAACTATTGTTGTGTAAAAGTAAAAAAGTTTAAGTTGGAAGTATTTGTTTTTAATATGAATTCACACAACACCATAAAATTTAATGAATAGTTTCAAAAGTTAAGACTAGAGTTGTGTTGTCTAAAGAAAACGATTTTCTATTTGCAGAATCTTTTTTCTTAACAAAATAAATTCATTAATCCTTCTTTCGTTCGAGAGTTTAACGTTGATCTTCCGATTCTCTGCTATATTTCCGGTAATTTTTGCTTTTGTTGTGCATATGATTCAGTTCTTTGAAGTATGTTCATGAAGAAGGGGCGCAATAGTTGAAATACCACTAAATTGAGGCCTTAATTGATACACAATTGATAATGTACAGCATTAAAGATAATATTTTTAACCCCTACTCCACGTAACGCTATTTTAACATTTATATTTTACTAAAGAATAAATTGTACGAAAACTAAATATAATTAATTTGATTTCAAACATGTTTTCAGAATCAGTATTCAGTCGGACCCTTCTTTCGAAACAATTCTCACACTGGACTTTGAGCAGTATTTATATTTAATTCTTTAATAAATTATATATTAATAAAAAAAATTCAATTTATGGTGTTTTTAAATATAGACTCACAAGAATTCTATATTGATCAGCATAGTCCAGATTTTTCGGGAAATAAAAATTCGAAAATCGGTTAGAAATCGGGAGGGAAAACGCTTAAAATCGAGAGTTTTTCGAGAAATCAACTTTTATCGACTTTTACATGTTTTGAATGCCTGCAATTTATTAATAGTCTTTGATATATTAATTCTATTTAATAATAAGCATCATTTTGATGTTTGCATGTATAAATCTTTGTCTCCGATCACTCAAAATGCATTTATAATGAGAATAAAATCTTCGACATCTATTTAAACCATAGGTGCAAAACTTTTTCAACTTTAAAGTTGCTATTTTTCGAAACTATGTTTTGAAGTTTATTTCTGAACTTATTTTTAATTTACTCGTGACTTGAAATTCGGTTTAAATTTCTTGAAATGTGTTTATATTACTTGAAATTCGATTTACACGACTTCAATTAAGTTTTACCTTTGTGTATATACAATACATTTATGTATATTTTGAGTGTATTCTCATGCGTTTATATTCTCATAAAATTTCCATAACTACAAACCTCCGAGAAACACTTTTTTAACTAAGAATTCTGATTTTTAGGTTAGTTTCGGGAATAAAAAATTTGGTTCGGAAAAATTGGGAACAATTCTCAAATTCGGGAGTTTTTTGGCAATCGGGAACTAGAAATTTTGAATTTAGAGTCTTTACCTTATGAAACGTCTACATCCTTAATCTCCTGATTCTGAGCATTAAGGGACTGAATCGGGAATTCCCGAAAAATTCGAGGTCTGTTAATCAATTATGATAATAAGTATACATGCAGTACAGTATAATCTTAGTGAAAATCGCGATAACATTAAGTTTTGCCAAATAATGTATTTACCAGTTTTTTTATAAGTTCGCTATAAAAATGTAAATATGAAACAGACCGACTTTAAAATTTTTGTTAATTATATTGATTTTCTTATTGTCCGAACACTTTGAATGAGGCGGAAAGCGTTGAGGCAAAGAAACTGATTTCTAATTCTGTTCAAATGTTGAATTTCTGATAATATGTTTTTCTGATTAAATTAAACGATAAAAATGAATATTGTTTCAAAAGATTAACTACGAGAGTGATCCAAAGCATAAAAATTAAGTCATTTTTTATTCAACGCTAATACCGTACATCTCTCTGTCTGAAAGATTTTTATTAAAATTAAAATAATAATTTTTTATCAGATATTTAAATCACAAATTTTTGGTTCTTATAAAAATAATTTTTATTTAAATTAATTTTTTAAACTTAGAAAATTTTAAATATTATATTTGTTTTATTAAGTATTAATAAATTATTCCTTTAAGGAATTACTCAAAAGAGCCGAAATATTTTCGACTTTGGTCTCTAATTTAATGATAGAATATTTGAGATTCATTAAAATTGTTAAAACTTTACTTTTATCTCCGATATTACCATAAATTGTGTCATTTTTCATAAGTTCAACATTTTTGATTAGTTTTTCGACATGTTTTTTAATCACTGAAATCTTAACTAAATATCTTTGAAAATCACTATAATATTTGGCTTCTTTTTGCTTTAGTTTTTTAATCGATTCTTCATGTTTAACATCATCTTTCAAATTTGGGAGAGATATATGTCTTGTCTGCGCGAACATCTCTATCCTTCTCCTATCCTTTAAATGCTTTTCATTTTGAGAGTCTGTTTTTGTGCGAATATATGACTCTTCTAGAGTTTTCAATATTTTGTAAGCATCACTGGTTAACCATAAAGTAATCGGTACTGATATTGCCATAAATATTGAAAATACAATAACTTGAATCCAAGCAGCGATTATGATGGATAACACCATTTTACTACTTATTTCCAAATCAACTGACCATTCAATTGAAAATTTATTGCTTTAAATGTTTATTAAGTTCTACAGTATTTCACGTGTATTTCAACAATAAGTAAAAAACGCATGTAATTAAAGTGTCATAAAAGTGCATAATTTGAAATCTTTAAAGATCAGTCCAAGGATTTTAATTTAAAAATTCAATTATTGAAGATTAAAACTTGAGATACACAGTAAAAACTGTATATAGTAATGAAATGTATAATGCTTTGGAGTCTTCATAACACATTTGCAAACGAGAGTAATGCGAACTCAATATGAGAATAAACTTTTTAGACACGCATTAAATCGCGTAAATTAAATATTTGTAAATACCATAAACCAATATATTTATATAATTAAGTTTTAAAGCTCGTGAGATTCGATTTTAATTATTGTAAATATTTAAACTGTAAAATCTCTAACTTTTCAAATGCTATAATGTGTTAAATTAGATCTTTATCTATACTTTGATATGAATAAGTTTTGAGCACTTTTTTCGTTAGGCGAAAATCAGATCGATTTTCTTCTTTGTCTTGAAGGCAAACTTGAAGGCATTAAGTTATGCGAAACATTATTACAAATTAACATTGAAGTCAAAGACTCGATAATAGCTTTATCTCGCGATTGAATAGCCATTAATTCATTGAACTTAATTTGCATATCACTGGAAACTGATTCTAAGTTAGACATACGCGTAGATAATGTCACTTTAGAATCTTGAAGAATCTTAAAATTGTTATATACACTGTTACTAAGTGCACTCAGCTTTGACTGCATGTGTTTAACTCTTCCCTAAATTAAAATTAAATTTAATTATAAATTATGGCAAAATTTCTTATTTTTAATTTAAGTGATACCAAGACATCTGCGTGTCCGGCAGCGTATTGCTCGAGAACATCCTTTATGTCATACGGTTTAAACATTGTGTTGAAATTTCGTCGCGCAATAAAATATTTGACTACTCGTATAAATCTAATGACATTCTTCTCGTTATTATTCAATGAATAGAATTTACTGTTAGGGCTCAAATGCGATTTCCAGGTGGCAGTCGATGTCGAGTTTTCGCTGCAGGCATAGCAACGCCACGTCCATTGGATCAATTTAGCAGCCGGTTCACGACGTTTCTCTGTATGTCGTTGTCTTTGTTGTTCTTGAACCTCAATTCATGAAATTAATTCGAAAAGACATTAGAAATCTAGCATTTGATGAATATTCTCATTGAACAATATCTCTATAAATAGAGACCCACTGTCTAAGTCTGGCATAACTTTGCAATTTATTTATATCTATTAAATATGAATACATGTGATTCATTACCTTAAGTGCGAGACCAGTTCCTAGTATTCCAGCCGGTAATGCAAAGATAGAGACTCCCATTATTATACAAATACACGATAAAAATTTTCCAATCGGTGTGATTGGAGTCATGTCTCCATAACTAAACAATTCAATGAGATTTTAATTCCAATACATATTTAGTTTGAATTTTCAATTTCTTTTGAAAATAAATAAATAGTTTTTTAAATTTAAAATATTGTGTTTTCATTTTGATCGATCGAATTCAATATAATTGCTTTAAGAGTGCATTCAAAATGTGAGCAAAATAACAACAATTAGAATCTCATACCCGACAGTGCAAAGTGTGATGACTCCCCACCACATCGCAGCAGCGATACTACTAAAGTCTGGATTCACATCCTTCTCAACAAAATAGATGACAAACGAAATGAAGAGCAGAGCCAGAAATCCCATATAAGTAGTGATAGCGAGATGTTCTCTCTGAGCCCAGACCACAGACGCCATCATACGCCACGGCCGGAACCTATGCTCGAGTCTCAGCATTTGGAATACTTGAAAAAAACGAAATGCTCTAAAATATGCAGACAATGTGTGACCCTTTGTGTCAAAAAATAATACTACGCATGAGGTGCTGATCACGAAGATATCAATGATGCGAAACGGGTCCCGAATACTAACAGTGGAAAAAAGGTATTTTAACTCTAAAATAAAACTTTTTAATATGTTTTGATCTCACAAACGAAACTTTCCATTCCATCCCCTGTAGTGTGATATACAAGAGGAAGACCACAAACGAGCGAAAAATTCAGAGCTAAATAGAGCCACTATGAAGCTGTCCATAAACTTTAGACCATCCGTTGCATAGATTTCATAGACTACAAATATTTAATAAATCATTTCAGGTTAGAAATTATATCTTTAAAACATTTTTTAACATAATATTTATATCTTATAGAGAATGCAATTACAATATAAGCTGAAAATGCATTTTTTAATAACAATATGTTGGTAACTGTCTCATAGGTTGTTAAACAAAAGTACATTCAGCTGACAAATGGAGACAAATATTTTTAATGTTTTAAAAGGAATGGCAGATGTTCGGCATTTTTCAAACTATTTCTATAAATTAATTACAAGTAGAGTAAAAATTGGAAATAACCTGAAATAGTAGAACATATGGTTAGGACCAAACATATAAAAACAACGCACGAGACAAACACATGATAAGCAATGGCTATAAATCCTTGAGGTCTTTGAAGAAAGTTATAAACAGCAACTTTTTCCTTATAAAAACTGATATCATTTTTCATGCGATGCAAAGGAATCGGTTTTCCTAAAATAGATAGTCTGGTGGACACTCTTCTGCTTCTGCTTCTACTATCGTTATGTGAATACAATCTACAAATTAATGACTTCTTTCTTCTGAGTTCAGGCTTTTGTGACTCGATATCAGTTAACTGTTGAACTTCACTAAATTTATTGTTAGTCTGATTACAGGGAAAATCACTTAACATAATAACAGGTGAAAAAATATCTATACTATTATGGCTGTTATGGCTATTATTATCACTTCTTATATTATTATTATTGCAATTATTATATTTAGCAGAAGTATAGCTCTCAGAGACGGCCGGTATGTCCATCGAAGACGTGTCGTCTCTCTCTTCGTAAACACTACAACACTCACCACTCGATTCATAATCTAAAGTGTCGTTCACTTGAGTCGATAGTCGAACAGTTGCAGCCCTTTTTGGAGAGACTGAGAGCAGATCCATCAGTAATGCAGTTTTCAATCAGATTATTATTTGAAACTTCTCTTCTTTTATTGCTTAGAGAAATTTAAAATATTCTTTTTTATTATCGCATTAGTTATAAATGGACTTCTAGTATTCGGTAAATCATTAAAAAACAGGATTTAAGTTATTTTCATGTCTGACAGGCTTTGCATTAATTATGTTTTATTTAAACAACTTTTTGGTTCACTTTAATGATTAAGTTTTTGATCTGTTTGTGATTAGCTTTTGTTAATTCATATTTATTATTATAAACTATTTTTTAACTCTAAGGATAATAAGGTTTTTATTAATAATAATTATTGTTAACTCAATAATAAAAAACTTTTTGTACTCACTCTGACATAAAAGGCTTTGTAAATAACTCTATTTGAAAGATGTTTTCTACAATTTTTCGATACAATCCAAATGATCTGTCAAGCAATTCAAATATTTATGAAAAGAGTAAAAAATATTCGCACATTATAGAGAGAACATAATGTTGAAAGGTTTTAGCAAAATGTAACCCAACTGAAGGCCACATCTGCCAAAACTAACTTAAATCTACTGTTTATTCAGATTTTCATGTATTAGATATCATTCAATACATTCAATAAAAGGCTTTTCTCTAAACATTTTCTATTAATTTGATTCGACGTTAAACAAACTCCGACCTTATTTTGATTTATATCCAAAGATTAACATAGAGTTAGCACTAGTTTTCGGTACAACTATTTCTGATCCCTATTTGTTTAATTGTTTTCCATAAAACAACACGTTTTTAATACAAATAAATAAATATTTTTAAATAATTTTCGTAAATATTAAAAAATGAAATCTGATTAATAAATAACTTTTAATTCAACTTCAAATGATCGTATAATTGTTTAGTTTCTAAGCCTTTAGAGCCCTGCTTATCATGTTTATGATCACCCTTCAATAAGCAATTTTATATTTCTGAAGCTCATATTTAAGTGCAGACAAGAACCTGAGCTTTTAGAGCTCAGCTCAAATTTCGGAGGATTGGATTTATGCTAAAAAAGTACATGTGACTCTAAAGTTTCAATATTAATTATTTACTGTCTGATCACGAATTTGAAGATATATTGGTTAAAACATTAATAATTAGGGGTTACTTACTTTTAAAAGTGTAAGCATTGGTAACATTTGGTTAACACACTGCATAACATAATTCTCTGTATAAGTCATTGGTTTTACTAAATGTTTTCCAGCCTTCAAGTTAATGATGAGTATTGCGAAGAGTTGTCTAAAACTTATCCTTAGATTTAATGAATTTTTTAAAGTTTTACATTGAATAAAAAAAGTAATAAAATAAATTGCCTTATGTAAAAATCATTTTAAAAAAATTTTGAGTATATGCCAACTTTTCCTTAGATCGTGAGTTAGATCGTGAAAACTATTAAAAAATAAAATTTCAAGTTTTTCATTACAATATCTCATCAGAAAAGTATTGTATTACTTATTATGATATCAGAATGATATCATTGCAAATCTTTAAATATATTAATAATTCGGTTAATAAAATATTTATTTATAAGAAAATTTTTGTCTCACTTTCAAATTGATATTTTCATTACAGGAATATGACAGTCATTTTCAAACAAAATCTAATAGTTATTGAAAAACTCTATGTAATTAAGTAATAAACTATTTTTGACACCAAACAAGTTCATTAAAGTTCAATATTTTAACCCAAAGGTTTATTTGTAAATAAGTATTGATATTTTAATAACAATTTACTATCAATAGTAGAAAATCTAATGTTTATATTCTTTAACTTATTCATACTTTAAACTTAATGATTAGTTAAATAAAGGCATTAATTATTTAGTGCTATTATTGTCTTTACTATTTTAAATTTTCCTTAAGAAAATGGGCTGTCATACAAGATGTCTGATGACTATTATTTAAACTCTAAAATATAGAGGTAAAAGAGAACTCATTATATTCTTTCATTGATTATATTAGATTTAAGTATTCTTAAACATTTATGCAAATTGTCAAACATAAAATACATAATTAGTAGTGCTGGGTATTAGAGAGAAATGAACTTCTCGAGTCTCGAAAAAAATTTAGCCTCGAGTCTCGATCGAGTCTCGACATTTCTCGAAATTGAATTAACATTGAATACATAATGTGACTTTCTAAATATTTATTGTTAATATAAAATTAACAAATTAAGAGAATTTTAATAAATACAAATCCATACAATTAATTATTAAATTTCTTATATAAATCTTTATTTAAAAACCCAAGTTTATTGATTAAACCAGGCTTTAAAGGTGTGCACTTTTTAATAATGAGATTACCAGCTTTAGATAATATTCTCTCAGATATAACAGAATATATAATATATCGAAT
>JAUJYT010001909.1:0-10218 GCA_033996565.1 Nanhermannia nana
ACACCGGTCACAGCTCATTCGGACGAGCGAATGGTATGCTATAATCAATTGAATTTTGGCAATTTTCAAGTTTGATGTGCTGCTCTACTCAAGTTAAGCGATTTAAGGACAAACAAAAATACACGTATCCAATCATTTTCTTTCCAAATTAGTTTTCATTCATAAGAATTCAAAAATTATTACCCAATTTTTCTGAGAGAATTTACATGAATAATTTACCTACCTTATAAGAAATTTGAACGACATCATATTACAATGCTCTTTCCAACGTATTGTATGCTCAACAAAATTTTCATCAAAATTAATCAATTTTTACAGTAGTAAACCTCAAAAACCCGGTTAGTCATTAATGAAAGCGACTGTACATCTGCTGTACATATACTGTAAATGCAAACTAAACTGATTTGATTGTAATATTTCTAACACAACACTGCGAAGGAAGAGCTTTCCAATTATATACATAAGAATATTGTAATTCAATTTCGTTTTTACACAATTTTCCAAAAGTTTGTAAGTTTTTGTATAAATTTCTCATATTATCTGCAGATTGTTTATGAGTTATTATGTGTGAGTTTATGCAACCTCTCGATTGATATTCTGTATCAAACCTAATGTCATGAACACGATTGATGGCTAATGGGGAAAGCCATACACCTAGAGATACGTCTTCACTGCTATATAATTGAAGAAGTTTTGCATTTTGCGCGACAAAAGTGACCAATTCTTCAGATATAACATACCCTCCGCCCAAAGCGTAAGGTAGATATCGATCACATAAAACCCAATTCGCTTCAGTCCAACGGCCTTTTCGTTTGATATGAGCTCTGCCGTCAAAATACCCCCAATAAAGTGGCTTTGGGTTAGTCTTACTCAGAGTTTTGTCGACCAATTCATCAAATAATAGGTCCAACTGTACGAACGAGTCGTCGTCCACTTTCAGCATATATTTGAATTCCATTTTATTACTGAACCACTTGAGGGTCAAAAGAAGTTTATGAGACAGAGAAGTGTACGTGTCTTTTAAGTGAGAGAATAGAATCAGATCTGAATGTCTTCTCTGTTCCGAATAAATTGCATTCAATTCATTCTCATTGAGATCTAGTGTTCCGCAAATGAAGTAATGTTTCACTTTTCGATCAGAGCCTAATCGAATCCAAGTCTCACGGATTGCATGTCTTCGCTCTTCATTAGCAAAAGCACTGAATATAACAATAACTAAATATGTTTTTTCAATTGATATCAATTCATCTCTCGGTTGCGAGTCTTTACTCGACTGACCACTCATTTGTTGATTGCATTCAATTGAATCCCAATTGAGAAGTACTCCACACATAAGACCTGATGTGAACAGAGCTCCAAAACCTATTAAATAACAAATATTCTTATAATTTGTGGAATGACTTAAACGACTACTAATTCGAGTCATTATTTGTTCACATTTTCTTTTGTTTCACAAATTCTCTAATTTTTAATTCAATTAAAACTTTTCAACATTTGAATAACTGTTTGATTATTTGCAAAATAATAATAAAATATGAGTTTTATTGTTATTGAAATTGAAGGGCAAGTGATGTCAGCACTGATGCTCTGAACTGATAGTAAAGCGATTGAAATATCCGCCCATTCATTGCATTCCAACCAATAAAATATCATAAGTTTGTATTCGAAGTGCTTTTCACCAGTTTTTGTATTTTTGGTCCACTTTTAAAAGCGTTTTAATAATTAACTCATTTTTATAATTAATTAATTAACTGATAGAATAGTGAGTAGAGAATGGATGAGATGACGCCCGCACTCACTCTTTTCTCTAAAGACATGACTCAATGCGATGGCACAGAAATCACAAAAAATCTATTCAAAGACCATAAGCCGTCGCTCAGTAACGAAAAGGTCGAAAGACTTCACACATATTTACGAATACGAGCGCTCAATAACAGTGAGACTGCAGGTCTCAAAAGCAAATGCTTTCAACCGATAGACTCGACAACACTTGTGGTGATTCCGCCGAAAGGCTCGAACGCATACAAAAACGGCTCAGACTCGCGAAAGAAATTTACTTTCAGTCGAATATTCGACGAGAAGTCAAGTCAGAGCGATATATACGACAACTGTGCGCTCCCTATCGTCAAGAAATTTCTGAGCGGAGAGAATGGTCTGCTCTTCGCGTACGGCATCACTTCCAGCGGGAAGTCATACACAATGCGCGGTACGACTGACAATCCAGGTGTTATTCCTCACGCACTCAACACTATATTCGATGTGATCGGACACAAAATTGTTAAAGAAGTGCCGGATCTCATGCCAAACAAATTTACGGAATTGGTTACACTCTCCAAGAGTGAGAAAGAAAGTGAAGAAAACTTAAGAAAATTTATTTTTGAAAACGCAGAGAAATATGCCAACAATTCTTTGGAATCATTTCGGTCTCAAATATCTTTGATTAATGAGAAGACAAGTAATGAGAACTTTTGGAACGATGTCTTGCACTCGACGTTTCGAAGCGATAACTCGTCTGTCAAGTGTTCGGTTTGGATAACATATTGCGAAATATATAACGAATATATTTATGACTTACTTGACGTAGAAATCAGTGGTGAAAAAAAGCCAAAGATTCACCTTTTGAGGGATGACTTTCAGAACTATTACATAAAAGGCTTACGACATGTTTGTGTCAGTTCTGCGGAAGAGGCCTATAAAGTGATGCTCTACGGGCAGAACAATTTGCACATCTCTTCAACCGATCTCAACAAGAAGTCGAGTCGAAGTCATTGCGCTTTTAATATAACTCTAATCAGTACAAATGCCATACCCGGCGCCACTACAACGGCCGTAAATAAGTAAGTGGTAGTCATTGATAGCTTGTATGATATTAACTGATTATTTTAAATAAAACTCATTATACTCTATATCTGTTACCGCTATTGACAATGTTATTGTTATTTATTTGTTAAGCCTATCATTTTGCGACTTAGCCGGCGCTGAAAGGAGTGAAAAGGCAAATAACACTCGGGACAGAATAAAAGAGGCCGGAAAGATAAATGGCTCTCTTCTCTCACTCAGCAGATGCTTAACTGCCATCAGATATAACCAAAAGTTCGAGTGAGTTATTAATATAGAAATTATTAATATTAATATTTTAAATGAAGTCATATAATGTTTGGTCGTTTTCTTTTGATTGCAGACATGACAAAAACAAACAACGTTTAGTCAATTTTAATGATTCAAAGCTGACTAAAGTATTGCAGCCCTTTTTGAGTGGTAATGGAATCGCATCTATGATTTCCAATATGAACCCAACGCCGAATTTATTCGATGAGACCTTATTTGCGCTTAAGTTCACAGGCGTTGCGTCGCAGATAATTGTTAGCACTGAAGAGCAAAGAAGTAAATTTCATGACTCGCTCAAAAGATTAACTCAAGTTTGGATGCAATCGTCTCAGCGCTGGTCCAACTTCGCTCATCTCAATCCTTCCAAACCATCTTTTTCTATAATACAACACCAGACTATTGAAGAAGAAGAAGAAGACATTGAAGATGAAAATGATCTCACATATGAAGAGCTTGAGAAGAAAGTGAACGAAATAAGTCGAATGGATTTGAGTCGCGCTGAACCTCAAGAGATAGAGATATTGAGAACTCAAATAGATTTCTTGGCTGAAAAACTGAAACAGTCTGAAAGTGACAAATTTGATATGGAATTACAGGTCAGGAAACAAGTGGTTTCTGAGTTTAATAAACTGATTAAAGATATGGAAGAGATGGCTGAGGATAAAGATAAGGCTAAGAAAAAGCTCGAAGAAATGATGAGCGATAGACTTAAAACGGCTGATAATATTTATAAAGAAGAGAGAATTAAATATGAAAAGCGTATTAATGATATTGAAAATGAGCTCTTTAAAGATAAAGAAGAGCTCTGTAAAGAGAATGAAAAGAATAAACAATTAATTGAAGAAATAAACGTTTTAAAAATGAGTCAACATAAATGGCAAACAGAAATCGATGAATTAAAATCATTGTTATCACAAAAAGAGACACAAATCAATTGTCTTGATCTTCAATTAAAAGAACAAAATCAAATCCAAACCATCACAAATCAGAAGCAGTTTATAGACGCGAATACATCGAACTCTAGTTTAATTGAATTCGACAGTAAGCAGACGTCTATTAGTATTGAGTGCGAAGAGAAAGCGACCGCCACTTCATTTACAGAACATATTGATTGCGAAACAACAACTGATAATTTGAATAAGCAATGCGACAAAAGTACAAGTTTTTCAAAATTGTTTGACAATAAAAGCACTTCTATTGAGCGCATTTATCTCAATGTTTTCGAAGATAAAGAAACTATTACTGAATGTTTAAGTCCAGTTGAGATGAAAAATACCATTAAACTCGACAAATCTATTCTAACCAATGAATTAATGATGACTGAAATGAGCACTTCTCCATTTGTAGTGAACACAGCAAATAAATGCACATCTCCTTCAACTAACATGAAAGACAATTATATTTCAAAAGAAGAATTTGAGAGCTTTAAGACCAAATTTGAAGCAGAACTCAAAAGCAAATACGAAACGGAACTCAAAAACAAATACGAAGCGGAACTCAAAAACAAATACGAAACAGAACTCAAAAACAAATACGAAACAGAACTCAAAAACAAATACGAAACAGAACTCAAAAGCAAATACGAAACAGAACTGAGACAAAAGGATGCTATGATTGCCTTCAATAGAGAAATAGTGGATCAAAGAGATCAAGAGTTGCTAAGACTTAAAGAAGAAAACGAGAAGTTGCTCAACAATAAGAAAGACATTAGGAAAGAACCAGATTTAGAGCAGTTGTACAAAAGTTGCAAATTATTAAAGACCAGTTCAATCGCCTCTTCTATCGCTTCAGTGAATTCAATGTCACACAAATCTGAAGACACCAGTTCTATGACAAGTGCGGCTTCACTTGCGCTCAAAGAAAAACAAAATTTAAAGTCTTCGAAGTATTCTTCGCGTAAAAAGAATAGAAATCTCGACAATTCAATGGAAAGAAGATATCTGTTCGCTGTCAAAGAGACAATAGATGTGAGTCTATTATAACTTATTTATGATATTCACTTCATGTTTAACTATTATATGACATAATTTCAGACTAAATGTGAAACATTATCACAATCTTCAGTCAACTCAGATAATGCTGAGAGCACTCAAGACGAGATCGGAAATGTGGCCTATTCTACAACTAAGAAGAAAGGCGAACGAAAAGCCAACAAACGAAAAGTTCATAATTCTAGTAATAATGAGGTAAAAATTCTTAAGCAGTAATTATGTGTAAGAAATATTAAATATATTTATAGTTTGTTTAAATATTACTTATAGTTTATACAGTTTTTTTTATATATTTTTAACTCATAACTCATTAATATGTAATGATTTTAAGGATTTTAATAAAGCTCCGGAATCTAAACGAAAGAGGCCTCCCATTAAAAACTTATCAATATCTCCGATCTCTCCCATACCTTCAGTGAGTGTTCTTTTCTTACCTGTTCTTAATCTATAAAACTATTACTTGTTTTTAAGAAATGTGATTTCTTTTGCTTTTATATCTAACTTATTAATGTTTTCAATCTTTTGTATAATTGTTATAATATTTGTTTGACTCTTTAGGATGAAGTCAAAAGAATCACTCGATCCAGAGCTCAAAAGGCCATCAAATTCTAATATTTTAATAACAATATGAATCATAATACATATTAAGAAAATTTAAGTTTTATTTATTTTAATGGTTCAGAAAAGTGTCATTTTTAAATACAATTCATATATATATGTAATGCTTGTGTAGCGTTTATTTTCATACACTGTAAATATATTTTAAATAACATTTCATTTGCCGTCTCCTTCTTTATAATGTCTAAATTCTGGCTTTAATTCCCACATATTTTTGTGCGGATTCTTTGCATTGTAATGACAGATCTCTTTGAGGATTTCTTTGAGATAAGGCTATAATTATAATAATCAAAATGAAATTGTTATGAAAATGAATGGAAACCAGAAATGAAACTCACAATTGGTTGTCGTGTTATTTTTTCTAAATCTTTAATGTTATAGTATTGGTGTTTCTCAAAAGCAGCGAATAGAACGTCCTGAACTTTATCTTTGTCTTCGCGGGACTTTTTGCCCTCAGATTTCTTTTTATTCTCAAATTCAATCTAAAGTAATAAATAAATGGATTTAATTCAAGAATATTCATGCGATTTATGCGAGTCTTTAGGCAATCATTACATCTGACTTATGAGCAGCTATTGGTTTATAATTGACGACAGCCTTATCTAATTGCTGGACAACTCTGGTCGGTTGTGACGCCTGTTTAATGGTCTCCTTTTTAAGTGTCATATAATTAGCGTTTCCTATTGGACGACATTCTCCTTTCTGCACAACATTTCCTTCCAATGAGAGTCCAATAGAATCGTCTCAAACAATAATTAATTTAATATTATTATAAAAACATTTCACTAAATATGAAGTTATAATAACTCAATAAATACCAGTATTTTGTGAAAACACGGCTAATGTCTGATGTTTTATATCAGAGATTGCAAACTGATGTTCGCGTGGAATCGCCGACAACTCTTTGGATGTATTGCCGGACACTTCAGATTTGGTCAACTCTTCTGACAGATTGAACAGAATCTCCGGTTTTCCGCTCGAGATTCTGATAGCAATTAATTAACAATTAATGGTATTGAATACGATATGTAATGACGGATAGACTGATGCAGTACAGTGCGTAACAAACAATAGTAATAATAGAATACTTAGTGATTTGAAGTCTTCCCACTTCAGTCATGGGCAGAGCCTTTTCCCATCTGGTGCTGATATATTTGGGTACTTTGACGAGCCATACGCCTCGGCTCGCGTTCGTGCAGTCCAGCTCTCCCTTACTCTTATTGCCATCACTCACACCAGTGTTGGATGAACTCATTTGTGCAGATCTTTTATTATTTGTTTCACTCAATCAAAACACAACATTTTGTTTCATGAATTAATAGCAGTGTCTCATAGATGTCAACAACAAATATCAAGATATCTTTTATAATACTTTTTATAATTGTTTTTTATTGATCTTAATGATAAACAAATAGTGAGTTTTGAGTAAAGCTTTCAATTAAATTCAATTCAAAATAAGTGTATATAAGTTAAGGCAGAGGTCGCTCTCAGAGAAGCCACGATAGAAAAGCTGAACTCAAGTTTTATCTCTTGGACATATATTAATTATGTTATTTTTAAGCCCTTTACCCCTTCACCCCTTCACCCCTTCACCCCATGTAACGCGACTTTAACGTTATATATTCTTGATTGGAGACTAACCCGTATTAAGGCTTAAGAACTTCATTTTTTGATGAGTACTAACCACTAAGTCTATGGGTTTAGTCGAGTCTTTCGGAGTCCTTTTGAAACATTATATAAACCCAATATAGTGGGGCTTTACTATTGAGACATAAAATACGTAATTACTGTATTTGATATATTTGTGCCAACATTACAAGTGATTTGGAAAGCACTCACTCTATTATACGAATGCATTCATAGAGACCTATAATAAATAATCACTTCATTTAATGCCGGCTTTTAGTCATTTATTTTACTTAAAACTAATTAAATAAATAAACAATTAATTAATTATAAGTTATAATCGATTTGTTAATAAAGTAGTGAATAATGTATTGGTTTAAAGCAATCGGTTTTTTATTAATTGTATTGAAATTATCGATAATTGCAACGAATGTGTCGATGGTTTCATCAAATGGGCAAACATTAGTACTTTTGGACAATTTGGCGATTCGTGAAACACATTCCCTGTTCTTTAAATCACTTCAAGGTATATATGATTGCATATAATAATGTATTAGAAGTGCTGTAATTTTTATTTATTCGACAGACAGAGGCTTTCAATTGCAGTTTCGATCTGCAGACGACCCGTCGCTCTCTTTAGTCAAATACGGCGCTCATCTGTACAAACATTTAATATTATTTTCTCCATCTGTTGAAGGTATGAACCAATTGATTATTAATTGATTTGGTATTAAAAAAGCTGATAATCTAAATGTTTTAATAGAATTTGGCGGCAATGTTAACGTTCAGACGATCACTGAGTTCATAGACAACGGCGGAAATGTTTTAGTGGCCGCCAATAGTAATGTCGGCGATGCTATCAGAGAGTTGGCCACTGAGTGCGGCGTTGAGATTGACGAAGAGGGCGCTCATGTCATAGATCACCTCAATTATGATGTTTCTGATGAAGGGCAACACACTCTCGTTGTCGCTGATTCCGATAGTCTTCTGGACGCGAAGACCATTGTTGGCGACAAGAAAAGTATTGCTCCCATTCTGTTCAGAGGTATTGGAATGGTTTCAGATCAGAACAATCCCCTAGTTTTGGACATTCTATTGGCTTCTTCTTCAGCCTATTCATACAATCCCAATAAGAAAATTACTGAAGTATTACATTCTTTAATAGTTTTAATTGTGTTAAAAAAGTAAATAATTGATGAAATATTGTTTATTTGTGATGACAGTATCCGCACGCGGTCGGAAAGAACACACTTCTGGTGTCTGCACTTCAGGCTCGAAACAACGCTCGCATTGTGTTCACCGGTTCTCTCGATTTCTTTAGCGATGCTTTCTTTCAATCCGGTGTTCAAAAGAGTGGATCTAATAAGAAATTTGACAAATCAGGAAACGAAGCCTTAGCTATCGCTTTATCGAAATGGGTGTTCAAAGAGCAGGGAGTGCTTCGGGTGGGACGCGTCCGACATAACCAAGTTGGTGAGACGTCACCGCCTGAGGCCTACACTGTTATGGATAAAGTCATCTTTTCTATTGAGATCGAAAAGTATGACTCAGGAAAATGGGTTTCTTTCGATGCAAACGATCTTCAACTGGAATTCGTTCGAATCGATCCGTTTGTTAGAACTCCTCTCAAAAAAGAGGGCAATAGTTATGTCTCGAAGTTTACAATACCTGACGTTTATGGTGTTTATCAGTTCAAAGTGGACTACAATAGGATCGGTTACACATATCTCTATAGCGCAACACAAGTCTCTGTCAGACCTTTACAGCACACACAATACGAGCGGTTCATTTTGTCCGCATATCCTTATTATATCAGCTCTTTCTCTATGATGTTCGGAGTCTTTATATTTAGTTTTGTTTTCCTTTATTTCAAAGAAACGCCTAAAGAGAAACCCGAATAACAAACAACACTTTGAATCGAAACGATTTTTATTAAATTAAATCAAATAAAACTTTAAATTTTAGTTATTTTTGACAAGTATTACAAACATTTCGAATAAATAAATAAACAAAAATATTTAATCAAGTTTTGTATCATTTAATTATTTAAATTCTATTAAAAAATTCAATTAATTTTTCGCGAAAAAGTTGTGAATCAATGATAAGTTGGCTTTGAATCGGATTTTTGACGCAATACTCGACGTAAACATTTTTATGCATTTCTCTCAATAGCTGTTTATAATAATCATTACTTTTGGTCGCGTCTGGACTTATGATGAGCACAAACTTGACAGAAGTGGGCATTTCGTAGAATATAAGCTGATATGCATTTGTCGAATATGTCATAAAGTTATTGTCTTTAATCATAATTGGAGTAATTCTTTGAGTGAATGATTTCAACGAATATAAGAATCCGTACAATAGTTGTGTTGAATCGTCTCTTTCTTCGCGATTCAGTGAAAAACAACAGTTCCCGTTACCGTCAAATATGTGGAAGTTGTATATCATTCCCATTTATACTTCACTACAATTATTATTTATCTACAAAACAATTAAAAGAGAAACTAAATATTGATATTAATTATCATATAATCGATTCAGTATTCAAAATAATGATGTATTCAATTTCAATATATTTTTAATAGTAAACAAATGTTAAGTAATTAATCTCTAGTTATGTGATATGATATGTATTGCCATCTATTGGATGGAAAGTAGTGTCAAATTTTAATATAAAAATGCATCAAATCTTAACATTTTGTTATTGTAGTCCAGAGTCAAAGAGAAGGCAATACAAAAATCCGTTTATTTGTAAATTGAGGTAAACTTATGTCATTATAAATGATTTATTTGATTATTTTGATTCAATAATTTCGATATAATTAACTGATTGTGCGCTTAAATAACAAATTATAAGATAATTTAGTGTAAAAAA
>JAUJYT010001910.1:0-10217 GCA_033996565.1 Nanhermannia nana
CTAAAAACTGACTAAAATGAAGTACTTTTGCAATATATTACGAATGCTATGCTATGCTATGCTATGCTATGCTATGCGACGACTACAGCATGCGGTCTATTTAAGAAATGAGACGCCCTTTTAAAGAGTTATTTTTCTGACTATGAAATATATATTACGTAAAATGAATTCCGTAACTGTACGTTAAAGTAATGTACTTTACTTTTGAGAATTATTTTCAGTGCCATAAATAGTTAATCTCAAGTGTTGTCTAAAATGTTAGTGAATCTCATATAATCAACAGTAGGCCATGAATCACATGAATCACTATTTTAGAAGAACTACTTTACAGAGAAAGATAAAAAAGTGAAACCAAACTCGTCTTCAGGTCTGCAGCCAATGAACTCAATAGCAGCACAATTATTAAGGAATACTTTTGTATTTTTTTATTGTTGTTTAGTAGAGTTCAAAGTGTACATTATTGTTAAACTTTTGCATAATGTGAAAACACCTGTTTTCTCGAAAGCAAAATTTGTTTTTGAGCGATGCTATATTTTTTCCATCGTCTCATCATTAGGTAATTGAGTACTCTTGCCATTGAAGTGGAATTTTCATGAACAATGAATAACATTATTTTGGATGAACTTAAAACTTATAATAATAAAGACTACAAATATACAGAATATACTTTGAGGCCGTACGGCGGCCGTCAACTCATAACATTATGTCATGATTTGATACTTTTGGTGAGCCTTTCTTTCGTAAGACCATATCTCTGGCGCTGCCACATATTCATTGCGTGATGATTATGATACTCCTCTATGACATAAACGAAACCTGTTTTTCTTATAAAATTATTTTTCATATCTAATGCTCTCACTTAATCGACATAAAGCGACTTTGGCCTCAAGCATAGACTGCATCTTTGAATTGTTATATCGTGTCTCATAAGTGCCTCTGAGCTAAATATTGTTGGCTTAATATTATAAAAATGATAGAAATAGGCTTATTGTCTGAATTGGCGAACTATAACATATGATTTCTTGACTTCGTGTCTATTTATTAGCATTAGTCAAACTCGAGTCAAATTTGCCACATCTCTAATATTAATCGTATCAATAAACTAATGCGGAACACCTGCATATCAAACAATAATCTTGAAAAGAAGCCAACGCTTTCTGTTTCTTTATCTGCATTCACCTTTGGTGCCATCCTTAACCTCTACAGCTATTTTTCTTAACCCTCAACAGGGGTTTAAGATCCCTAATATTCTTCATCCATTTATTATTCATATAGAGTCTCAAATTGGAGGGTTGTTGTGCTGTGCTATTGATCTATTGAATAAAACTATTCTTTTCTAACGTTACAAAAAACTTCTGAATTCAAAATGTTTGCTGCCTTGGCTTTAGATCAAGAACAGCAGCAAAATGCGAATAGAATGGAAACTGTGTTCAATTTCATACCTCATATTTTCCTGTTATTACTTCTCTATAATATTCAGGTTTGATGAAGTGGAAAGTATTCCTTCGGTCAGTTGCTAAATTTTCTCACCCAAGAAATGATAAGAAAGAAATACTACAGTTGCTATTATTAGTAGAGAGCGTATCTAAAATACATTGATGGCACACATAATACACTCAGTTTTAACATTGTTCTCTCTCTCCCTCCCTCCCCCTCTCTCTCTCTCTCTCTCTCTCTCTCTCTCTCTCCTCATTCCTTATATGAAAGAACACCTTTTGTTATCGTGGCCTTTGGCTATTGAAAGGAGTTTTATGTTTAGAACGTATGAAGTAAAGAGCGAAAGATGTACCAAAGAATGGTATTTTAGACACAAGTGAAACCCTAATGTGCACTATTGATCTATACTTATACTTATTGCTTTAGTGGTTCTCTCGATAGCATCACAACATTAAGTTTGACATTTTTTATTTTCCTATTTTATAAAAAAAAGTAAGAGAGAACAGAAGGTACACGTTTTTGGCGTTTCTTTTTTCAATTTCTTAGACTTCCTCCTCTTCTACACATTGAGCTCTAGTTATTTTTGTTGAGCTCTTCAGTTTTTAAATGCTTTTAGCGGACACATTGCACGCAACAAATAAATGAATAATTTTCGTGGGATTCTAAGGAATCAACATTTTTCTTGACTTGAAAGCTGTGAGTTTAAAAATTAATTTTAATCACGATTTTACATGAAGTATTTTAGCTTAAAGAGGTTGGGTCTTAATGCGTCTGAAAAATTCAATCAACTTGAATATTGCTTTTGCCACCCGTTTCGCTTAGAGATACATTTTTATGTTTTGTGTGATTCAAAAGGCGTTTTTCAAAAATTAATAGAAAAATAACTGAATATTTGGTAGTTTAACAGACGTTAAACATTATTCAAGAATTAGTTTTGCGAAAACATTTTTTCATTTTACGAAAGCTCTTAATATCAAAACTCTACTCGAGCCTGAATATAATTTTTTTCAAACTCTTTTTGTTCTAATGGGAATATATTTTAATTTTGAACATCCATTTGTTTCTTCTGAGAAAATTTGAAAAATAGTGAACGCATTCATTATTTTTCTTTTCTGTCTTATTCACTAAAATATTATTTCTTTTCTCGTTTTGGAAGAATGAAGAGCAGATTCATATATAAATTGATAGTCAGAAATGAAACGACAGAAGTTTAGTTCGTTCACTCATGCAATACATCTTTATTGTGTAAATGCATGTATTATAGCCATTCCAATAGTTTATTTTAAAGCTTTTGGTTCCGCCAGTGACCAGATTTGTGAAAAGTGGCCCAATCTCTCAATACAGCCGTCAGACAATCAGATTTTCAGTGATTCAATTTTTGGTACTATTGTAAGACCGGCTGATTCTTTATTTTATATCCCATACCAAAACTAAAAGCAAATATTTTCTTACGCCTGTTCACTGAGGCATAAAAGACTCTATCCTTCCAAAGAGAGTATCGCTACCAATGCTAAGGGATTTTGAGGGTTCATCTCAGCCATTGAGCAATGAAATTGACTTTAATCCGTCTAAAGAAAAACTTTATTTAAAAGGGAGGAATATTTGGATTGAGTTGATTCTAACGAATATTTTTAAGAAAATAAGTCCTTCTTTACCATACAAAGACTTTCGAGATGCTCTCTTCTAAAAATGGTCTCATTTTAATGCTATTGACCGGAAATAACAATAACCGCGCCGTCAATCAGAACGTGACCCGCAATGAAAATTGAAATGCAGTTCTCTTGAAAGACTCATTGAAATTTCGTTACACGTTGAGTAATATGCTTCTGATATTACGTGCTCTGTTTATTCTAATGATTCTTGTCATCTAAAACATACTAAAGACTAAACCTTTGAGATATATTAAGGTTTGGTTCACTTTAATCCTAAACTTAAGTAATATTTATTAGATTTAAAATTATTTTACTTCTGCTTAATAGTACTGTTTCTCGCAATCGCTCCACTTTGTGATAAACTTTTCTAAATTAAGAATTAAAGTGATTGATGTCTGACTTTTTAAAGAATTTTACATTTATTTCGAAAGCAATAGAAAGTTAACAAATAAGACAAGTTTTAGTGGACAGGTTTCAATTGAAAAAGATGAACGATAAATATTTTTAATAAGTTATATTTAAAGCAATAAAACTTTATATAAACCGCAATCGCTTTTTGCCAAAACTTTAATTTTTTCCGTATTTAAATTGTATTAAGCCATTAAATATTTGTTATTTAACTTACGTTCGCTTATAATTGAAATGCAAATATTGAAATTATTGTTATTTAATTAAAGCCACAATTAGCATATAAATGAATTAAACAAATTTTATTAAGATTTTTGTACAATAAACTCTCATCTATGGAGCAGTTTATCATAATGTTCAAACTCAATATTAACTTTTTTTTCAATTTGTTTAAACATTTAGAATACATGCTTTATTTTAGATTATGGGGATTTGAGTATTTGAATTAAATCTATATATTTCTATAGCTTTGTTTATAAATAGCAAAGATATCGATTTAGGCATTTTAATGGCGAAAGAGGAGCTTTGCATTTCTAATATAAGTTTATGAGTTGAGACAACGACAACACGATTATGATGAAAGCCGAAGGAGCACAAGATGAGACATCATATTACAAGAAAAACCTAATTACAAACGAATTTGCAGTAGAGTAGTATCGCATCATTGATATACAGGATAGTAATGCAACACACAATGTATGCTTTTACCATTATATGAGATAACATGATACTTTTGCTGAATGCCATTAGAAGTCCCTTTGGTAATACACCTAATAATACATTTACTCTAAATGAGGTGAATAGAAAGATATCGAGAAGACATACGCATAAAACCGATTGCTTAGTGGACTCCTTTTCTTAATCAATATAATAAACAACACATTCACAGAATCAACATTTTTCTCTTCTTTTCTTTTTCTTACTCTTTTTCATCGACAACAAGTGCTATTATTTATTAAAACTCTTAACGTCCATTACTATCTCTTCGCACAATAAATACTGTATTACTAGTATTCTTTACTTTTGCCTCTGTTTCTATTAGACGTTCTGTACAATATCTACTGTTTAATTCCGTGTTATAAACATTAAATTCCAATTAGATTTAAGTCACTAAAATTGGTCACAAATTAATGTAAGAAAGCATAAGTATTCAAAACTAAAAACTCAACTATTTTTTGGAATAATTTTTTCTAAAACTTGTTTTTCAAAATTTTAGTTTCAATAATTTTTTTAAAGAAGTTTGATATTTAAATGAGCTACAAGTAGCATCATTTTGCTCAATCGTTCTATTTTTAAGGTGGTATTAGTGAGATTTTTTTAAATCAGGAACTTTAAAATTTAAATTTAGTAAAACAATATAAATAATGAATCTTTTTTCATCTTTTTCGATGAAAAAGTTTGTTCAATTAATGAAATGTGTTTTAATTATTGTACTGAATATTGTTAATACAGTTAAAATCAAATTTGAGGCGCAATAATTGTATACCAGCAAAAATACTTAAGTGCTTAAAGAATTAAATTATGATAGAAAAAGGTCTGACTAATTGTAAAACGGTTAAAATCCACGAATCGACTTAAACTAACTTAATACTTATTATTAAAACTAATACTAACTTTAACCTATTATTGTTTTATAAAATAAATTCTTGTTATCGGTACAAAGAACAGGTACTGTTCATACGCATCATATGTGTAAAACTACGACTAAAATCTAATAAATTTTATGACCACTATTATTAAAATTTGGTGTTCAGTATTTCAGTATTTTTATGGCCGAAACTTAATCTAACGATAGCTGTAGTAACAGTTGAGTTCAGCTTTTTATGTGAAATGGAGTGAATCTGATTTCTCTGCTTTTCATTGATACAAGTTTTTCTGGTAGTGCTGTTACACAACTGATGAAGAGCTCTATAAAAGGGGATTACTTGCGATTCAAATTTCTAGCCGTCACCATTTCTCTTTACAGTTATTGTATTGTTTCTATAAAATATTTGCTTTAATAAAACTTTCCACTGTTTTGCATTTTCCTGTTCTCAGTGCTTAGTAGCTTATCATCAAATCACAGGTCTCCACATTCCTCACTAAATATATGCCAAGTAATAGTATTATACACTATGCTATTCTAGAAATGCCTTTAATTAGATTCATAAATTAGTCTCTTTATTATACTATCACCGGATTAACCCCTGGGGTTATTTCGACCCTAAAATATAAATTAAACTAAATGAGAGTCCATTTATTGGCGCGAATTAAGCAGCTGTTGTCTTCACTGTATGTCATTTGCCATTTGCCAACTTTTGTGATGGTGTCGAATGCATTTTTGAGGTTTACATGTTTTGAGACTCATTTTTCTTCTTTTGCTTATCGTCCCCTTTTTTGCTTAGTTTTCTGTCTCTTTCTCTCTCTGGAATTTTCATTAGCCATTTGAGCAATTGCTCCAATTTTTATTTGAACTTTTAATGTCTTTTAAAAGAATTATCGCTAATTTGAGAAGTTTTCATCATTAAATTGATTAAAAAGGGGTTTGTTATACACATTTATACTCATAGATAGGATGATATTTTTGGAATATGTTTTCATGTGAATCCGATCGATAATGAAATAACTATATATTTTATGCTCATTCTGGCATTTTGTCTGTCAGGTTATACTAAACTGGAATCACACTTGTATTTCACTTTAGAGTTGAATAATTAAAAGCACTTAAATAATAGACATAATGTATTTTATTTCACTATTTTTTCCATAGTAACAAAAATATTTTTAATAACGCGAATACTTATCTCTAAAGCAAGACAAGAAAAACAGAGCCATTAAATTGAAAGCATCCGACAGTATAATTATGTTCTACATTTCCACATACCTTATACCTCATACCTCATACCTCATACCTCTCTAATCGGACAATTACCTTGACTTCTACTCCGGTGCGTTATATTCTGAGAGAGTTTGCTTCGCCCAACTCCTAATTCAGAACTCGCGGTCAAGTTTCAAACTTCATACCATTCCTGTCTGTTGAAGATAATGCTTATTATTTAGAAATAATTTGCGATGACTTCATATACTTGTTGTAAGCATTTTCCAATTATTTGAAGCTAACTGTCAGCTATTATAGCTATTTATTTAGAAATAGACTGACTTAGAAAGCACGGGATATATTACGACCTCACATTACGAACAGCGCCTCAAGATATATATACGTGTATACATTCAATAGAAATTACTTTACTTTTTGGTGGCGTTTTATTTTTCTCTTCTTGTCTCACTTGTCGCATGTCATCAACTGACAGATATATGATTAGAGTCTGTTTGTGAATATTCATTATAATCTATCAATAGATACAGTAGTTTTTCATTTTCTTGATCAAAAGGTACGATTCTTTGAGTCTCTCTTAAGGCAGGAAAGGGGTTATCTTAGAACCAGTCGTTAAAATAGTTTTTTACATTGGACTTGAGTTAAAGCGAAATCAAAAGCGCAATCAAATCACATATTTTCACATTCATTGCTATATAATCTTATTCTTGGCTACAACTTATATATGTTTAGTTGCATTTCAATTCCACTTTCCATCCCCTCAAATGGTTTATTGTCCTTTATTAAAACAGGGCTGAACTTTTTGTTTGACAAATGATTTTGGGTGAGGCAAAGGAGGTTACAAAGCATTACTTTTTGCGTTATGCTTGCATTTAATAACATTCATATAGTAATGAAGAAACGCAAAAATGAGGGGCTTTTCAATATAATTGCGCTCTTTGTGTGTCTGAACGTAATTTGATCATTAGTAGTGGTATTTATTATAACATAGTTTACAATTAATTTAAAATATTACACTTTCATTTTCTAAATTGAATTCAATCAATTAAATTATAAAAATAAATTGTTTAATTAAGTCTAAGGCATTAAATAAATTTTAATGAATATTTCTAATTATCAGTTGACGACTGCATAACATTTATTAGTTTATCACTAATGTCTTCTCATTTTTCACACACTAAACACTCAAACACGTGTGTATTTTTAAAACTTGGTTTACGATTCGGTTCGCTTTAGATTCTGTGTAAGAATTTTATTTTTTCAAATTAAATAAAAAATTTTAAAGTTGCGTTACATTTAAATTCATAGATCAGTAAATATGCCACAAAATGTATTTTTTAAAGGTATGATAAGTTGATGGAAAATATTCATAAAAAGCAATATCGAGGGACTCTGTTTGACAAATGAGTTTGGGTGTAACACATTTTGCACTACTGTTTCTCACCTCAACTTAGTTGTAGTTTGGGTGCAAGTGCTTATCACCCAATATTCTATAATATTATTATAAATTATTAGTTATAGTGAACCAATAAAATTTAGTAATTTGTGTGTCTGTGAATCACTAATGATGCAGACATATGGGCTCTAAAATAGATATTTAGTTTGAAATGGGGTTTTAGTCTTGCATATGGTATAACCAGTATCCACAATAAAAAGCTGAAATAATGCATTAGTTTTAATAAAAAAGCAGGTATAGAATTATGTGCACTACAGGATATGGGGTGCAGGAGTTTGTTTGTCGCCAAATAGTATGGTATAACTTATATTTTTCATCCAAACTATAAACTATTGTGAGTATAGCCAGTAAAACAGTGTATGAATAGCTAGCCTGCTGTCTAAGGGCACAGATTGTATGATACACACAAAATACAAAACAGCATTTGGATCAGTTTGGTTGGCGTGAATTATTTGCAAGTGTCAAGAGACTAATGTTCAGTATGTGTGCTATGTTTTCACGGGAAAATTCACTTGTAATTTATTTTCAATGCTTTAACGCTCAATTTTTATGGCACTTTTTTGTCCGCTCCCACTTCTGTCATGACTTTTGTTTTGAACCAAATGCAAAAATAAACTTCTTTCTTATCGTCATAATAGCTTTAAATGATTTGAAGATTATTATTCACTCCTAAGCTAAATAGTATTATTTTAATTGAGACCTAAAACCTTGCAGCCTTGCAGTTTGAGTTGCGTTTGATAATAAAAATAAAATAATCTTTTTCATTGAGCTCAATAATTGGAGAACTTTTAAATTAATTATAAGCGAGACATTAATTAAAAAAATAATTATTGAGTTTTCTAAACAGAAATGCGATGTAAATTATTAAAGTATATTTGACATTGAGTTGATTGATTACCATCGTATGAGAGATAACATTTTTGCTGAAATGATCGCACGTATATCTATAGCTGAATGAAATAAAGCAATATCTTTCTTCAAATATAAGCTAAAAATATTGATTATGCCATTTTATATATTATACTAGTATGCAGCGAAAGTAGTGCACAGCAAAAACACACTATTGTCGATATGATGCTCTCTATTGTGTCGGGTGTTCATAAGATTTATGAGTGTGTGACGGGCTTTGTTTATAAAATTTTCAGATATTATATTAATATACTCGGCAGTGTTCGAGTAGTGTATGCGTCATATTATTGATGTTGGATTCAATACAGTAAATCCAAGTTAATAAGTCTCACTTCTATTCTATTTATATTGAATGCTAAATGAATATTGAATGAAAACATTAAAACCTAATGTCTTCTTAACTTATATTGAAAATAGACTCAAAAATTTGAATGAGTACACTGTACAATGCATGATAGTGTTTGATCAAAAATATATTATAAGCATAATGAAGCTTCTGATAAATCCTCTATTTTTGAAACAAAAAATATGAAAGGAGCGTCTAAACCATAAACCACACGGATTTTAGTGGTATTGCTTTAAAGCAAAAGTGTGTTATTGTGAATAGAGAAGTGAGAGGAGAGTGAAAGCTAAGCGAGGGTATCATCCATTTATTATTATCATCAATTTTTACAATTGGGGAAATGCTATTTACCCTATTGTTGGTAATAATGAATAATGTTTGTGACTATAAGTAAATAGAATGAAAGTATAATTGATGAATGAATTGATTCATATAATATTTGATGCATTATTATAGCATTCAGTTCGGATTTTAGATTGGAATGGATTGACTTCGCTATAATAAAACTCCTGCTGTGTTTCCCTCGTATTCTTCTCTCAGCTTTAATCTTGAACGGAGTTTAATCTAAATAAAAAAATTCCAGGCACTAAATTGTGATTCTATCTCATATTAAATCTTACGTTGAATGCCCTCCACTGTAGATGAGAGCAGTTTGCTTTCCAAAGCAACAAACAGTTTATATAATAAATCTAGTATTGCATTGTATTGCAAGTTATATTCACTACTATTTTTCAGCATAATTTCGACTGTGAGTAGAGTCGATGCTATCACTATTCTAGTTATGGTAAAGAGATTCCATTGTTTTATTGGTTTTTATATAGAATTTTTTTTACTCAAATACTTCATACAAGTGAACAGATATAACTATACAACTAAGATAATTGCCATCTGCGTCCTCCCTTTGCTTGAGCTTAACCAAAACGAGTGACCGAACCTGAAGTTGAGAGATGAAAACCTCAGGGGATGTTTGAAGACTAGGATATGAGAGATAAGTGTTAGCTGTGTTGGAATGAACACTGGTGTCTTCGACGCACATTCCTATTCGCATCGTTCAATCTATTTCTATATAATTATTGCATAAGTTATATGCTTTTGCTTTTCTAAGAGTCTCAAATGCTCTGTGCTCTCTCTCTCTCTCTCTCTCTCTCTCTCTCTCTCTCTCTCTCTCTCTCTCAAATCTCTTTCTGCTCACTCACT
>JAUJYT010001911.1:0-10211 GCA_033996565.1 Nanhermannia nana
ACAGAGAAAAGAGTGAAAGATCTCATCGCTCTTCACGTGATTCACACCGAAGAGAAAGAGATAAAGAGAAAGACAAAGAGAGCGCCAGTTCTTCGCGAAAGCGAACCAGAGATTCATCGGATGACGAAAAGGGAGTTAAAGACAAGAAATTAAAGGTAAAGGAAGTGACAAAATATAGTAATTCTGCGAATAATAAAACTGTGAAATTAGAGGAAAATAGTTTTGCAGATAATGAGCGACACATCAGACACACCACTGCTCAACGGCATAAAGAAGGTAAAGGTCTTTATGGTCTTTATATGATATGTCTATTGATTATAACTTATTTCTAATACCATTGAAATATTTGTTGTATTACTTGTTCTCACAGATGATGTTCGAACTGACGGATCAAATGCTGAGAAGTCTTTGAGTATCGAAGAAACGAAGTAAACATCTTTTCAAATGTTTTGTCAAATTTTAGTTATTTTTAATCTAATTTTTCTATAATTGATAGCAAACTAAGGACAAGATTAGGTCTAAAACCGCTGCAAATCGACGAAAACGATGGAACAAAAAAGGATGAAACAGATAAAACAGACAAAGACGAGACAGAAATTCCTAAACCGAAAGAAGTATTCGTAAAGACAGAGAAAATAAGTGCTAAACTGGAAGCAGAAAAGATGAGAGAACGCATTGAAACACAAAGAGACAAAAGAAGAATTCAGGAAAAGCTCAAGAAAACCAAAACTTTAGCACAAAGTGATAGTGAAGAGGAAGACACCACCGCTTGGATTCTTAAGAGCAGACAAAGAGAAGAAGAGAGAGCGCGCGCAGAGAAAAGAGCAAAACTATTGGAAGAAATGGACGAAGAGTTTGGCGTCTCTTCGCTTATTAATGAAGACATCAATAGAGTTAAAGCTAAAGCCTATTCATCTAAAGATCTTAAAGGATTAACTGTTGGTCATAAATCAGATGCCTTTAAAGAAGGCCATCAAATAGTGCTTACTTTGAAAGATAAGGAGGTTCTGAATGAAGACGAAGACGTTTTAGAAAATGTCAATTTAGTTGATGACGAAAAGGCCAACAAAAATATTGAGAATAAGCAGAAAAGGCCCGAATACAAGCCTTACGATGAGCCAGAATTTGATGAATTCGGTATACTTCAGAAAAATACATTACTTTCTAAATATGACGAAGAAATAGAAGGCCCTAAAAAAGAGTCTTTTAAACTTGGAATGAATGCCGCCAATAAAGCAAATGAATTAGAATTAATTCGGTTAAAACTTAAACAACAAGAGGGAAAGATATCATTAGTATTACCGGAACCAAAAATAGCGAATGAATACTATACAGAAGAAGAAATGACTAAATTCAAAAAACCTAAAAAAGTTCGTAAAGTCTTAAGAAAGCCGAAGAAAGAACTCGATTTCGATGATATAAAACCTCTTTCTGCTAATAATTTGAGTTCAGATCACGGCTCACGAAAAAGTAAACCAATTAATCAAAACGAAAATTCTGTTGACATTCCCTCACAAAATACAATTGTTTTCGATGGTATGGAAATCGAGAATAAAGATTTAATTGTTTCAGAAATAATAGGTCCAGAAGAAGACTTGAGTTCAGTTGTATTAGAAGAAGACGAGGCAGAAAAGGAATTACAGCTGGCGTTACATAAGGCCAGAAAATTAAAGCTAAGAGAAAATGTGAGCACAACAACAGGTGCGGCCAGTATTGTAAAAGTGGCAGAAACTGTAAGATCGCTATCAGATATTCATAAAGGTTTTGCGGACAGCAGTGAATCCGAACAATCAGTTTCAAGTAATATTATATTGAACTCTACGGCAGAATTTTGTCGTAATTTGGGTGATATCCCTACCTATGGAATGGCCGGTAATCGCGACGAAGAAGAAGATCTCATTGAATTCGAAAGAGAGTTAACTGAAGAAAGAAATAAAATGAATGAATTGGAGCCTAATAGAGGCGCTTGGAATGAGGTGGAGGTCAAAGAGGAAGACAATGCCGACCAATTTGACGACAATGAGGGTCAGCCTATTTTGGAAGAAGAACCAGATGTTAGCGTAGGCTTAGCCGGAGCTTTGAAACTTGCTATGAAAAAAGGGTATTTGGATAAAGAAATTAAGAAACAAGTGAGTGCTCCGCGACAGTCACTCCTTGAGGCACAATCTTATACTATTGAAGAAAAATTTTAGTGAGTCTTTCATTTTCTTATTTGTTATTTCATAAAAATTTACAATTCATATCTTTTGTATAAATAGCGAAGACGACAAAGTTGGCCGAAGAGAACGATATAGTGGTCCTGTCTCTGAATTCAGAGATAAGGATATGTACAGACCAGAGATTAAACTGGATTATGTCGACGAAAAGGGCAGAGTTCTCGACCAAAAAGAGGCGTTTAGACACTTATCTCATAAGTTTCACGGTAAGGGTCCCGGAAAGAACAAAATTGATAAACGCATGAAAAAGAAAGATCAAGAAAGTGTAAGTCAACCTCTCTATTGATTTTTCAATTGAAACCATTTAAATATATTGTTTAATACTTTCACAGAAATTAAGACAAATGAGTTCAACCGATACTCCACTCAATACCCTCAAGATGTTGCAGGAAAAGCAAAGAGAACTTCAGTCGCCATTCATTATTCTGACTGGAGGTCAAAAAACAGGCATTCAGTGAGTTTTACTGCTAATAATGATTTAGAGTAATATTTACTAAATTAAAGTATTTATTTACAGGACTACTATTTCCAAAACTAAATAATAAAAATAATTATAAAATAAAGCAAAACTGTATTTGCTATCGATTACATGTAAAGTATAATTAATTGGATTAATCATTAAAATAAATTAAATTAATCGCTATCAGAACCACTTCCGAAAATAGCGGCGGCGTCTTGTTTGGTCTTTTTACGTCTCGCCTCTTCTTCGTCACTATCGCTGTCACTCGAAGATGAAGAATCAGATGATTCAGAAGATGAAGAGGAGGCAGAAGTCGAGGACGACGAAGACTTTTCGCTGGCGCTTGACTTCTGATTTTCTTTCTTAACGGTCACTTCAGCTTTAGTGGCGGCGTCGCTATCATTGTCTTTGTCAACATTTACACTTTCATTGGCATTCTTTGCGCTCTCTTTGTTAGTCTGTTCTTGAGTTTGTTCCTCCTCTTCTTGCGGTGGTTCTAATTGAGTCATTCGTATGTCTTGTGTTTTAAATTCTTGATCACTAAGAGGTCTGTGTTTGACAACCAGTTTTGAACTGCTGGGAGCCGAGCCTTGTTTGACGCGGCGTTTACTGAGTCGAACCCTAGTCTCCAATTCATTGTAACAAATGGTGTCATCTCTCCAAACAAAAAAGTAATTTTCTTCATATCCTTTCGTAGCCTTATTCTTGACGTTCCAGTTGTACTCCCGCGCCATCACGTATTCATACTCTTCCCCTTCGCGATACTCACGATTGTCCACTTCATCGAACTTTCTTTTGTTAATAGTGTCTTCAGTTGGCAGGAAGTATGCGACGAATTGTTCTCCGCTTTCATCCATAACCCCCCGAATCATCGCCTGAGACATCTCTTCTATTTGAGTGATAGGCGCCGGGTCCGCGTCGAACATGACCTGTGCGAACGGGTATTTCCATAGCTTGAAATCTGGGAAAACGGGCATTATCTCGACGGGTGTAATGCCCGGCTTTCCCGGATGTTCAGTAATCGGCTTTTTGGCCGCTTCGAAGGTCTTGTTTATGGCTATTATCTGACTGTCGCGATCCAGATATAGCGTCTCTTCTTTCATCTTCTTCTTCACATTATATCCGACTCTGAATTAATTAAAAGTTATTTATTACTAAAAATGAATAACATTTATAAATAAGTAAAGAAATATATACTTAGTCTCAGTTTTATCACTGCTCGCGCCGTAACGATTGAATTCGGTTGAGATGTATTCAGTTTTCTTAAGCCAAGTGATGGCTTTGTTATGACAACGCGACCGCTTCGAGTCTTGAGGAGTGGCCACTTCCTCTTCGAGCAGCTTCTCGTCCTCGTCGGCCAATTTGCTGGACTCAGACGAAGTGACATATGTCTCGGGATTTATCAGATCTATAGTAACGCCTAAATCGTGTTCAGTCAACAAATCGTGTTTATAGTTCTTTTCAAGTGATGTCGGCTTATACTGAACGAAACTATACGTATGTTTGTAATTAATTAATTAATTAATTGATTAATTGATGCAATTCTTGATCACAAGTCATTATCAAAGATATATTCAGAGAAAGGAATTGTCGGCAATTCGGGTCTTTGACTATAGAAAGATGTCTTTCAGAAAAATTGCGGATAAATATCAATAATAAATACAATAACTTTCAAATGCTCTGAAATAAACTGAAGTCTATTCTCTATTGAAATCATTAAATTTATAACTTTTTGATTAATAAGATTTTATTGAAACTCCCGATGAGAGCGCTTATAACTGCCGAACCCTCACATCTCTGCTTATATTTGATACTTATTTACCGATTCGTTTCAAACGGATATGTAATGAATTTGGGATCAAATGGAATATCAGGCAAACTGTTGCAGTACTTCACACGACAGACCAGTTCTGACCTGTTTTGCAATTACAATGTTTTGACACATTAATTAAAAAAGGATTAAATGGTATGAAATAAATGACAATCAAATGAATACCTTCTCTCTCCCGGTCTCTTCTGCCTTTCGTTCCTGTCTTTCGATTGCGTTTGTATTACGGGTGCCATCGCTTCAGTCACTGTTTATCATACAAAATATTATTTTATTATATAATTAATTATAAATATTAATTATTAATGTCAAAAATTTCAATGTTTTTAAAATATTTGTATTGTTTTGGTATTTGTTTAGCTCTTAAGTGAAACACATTTTAAGTACACATAAAACGTATAAAACGTCTCACAAATGAATGTATTTCTCAAATCAATTCATATGACAAACGGTTTGAACAAAACAACTGATCTCTTATTTAATTTACTTTATACTTTGGTTTTAACGCATTTGTTCGTTAAGTGAGAAAATATATTATTATTAATTAATTATTTTAATTTATATTAACATAAAATAAAATTAGTAAAAATGTTAACAATAATTATTATAATTTGTTTTACGTTTTGTATGTAAGTCCCAAAGGCTATGTTTACTATATTATAAACATATTATGTAATACTTTATTAAAACTCATCTAAAAGTTAGACTTAAGTTAGACTTCAATTTCTAATAATTAATAAATATTTGTCAACATTTACAACATTTGTAAAGTAAAGTAAAAGTAAAGCCAAAACATAGCCATTAATATGTTTTCTGTTTATATTTAAATATAATTATTTGCAAAACTATAAACTGTGTTATCAAATGATTTACTGATAAAATTGATTAAAAAGAGGCGAATAGAGGGAGGCTTTGAGTGAAGCCGTATTTCATTTGTGTTTTAGTTATTGTTTACTTAATTGTCATTCAATTTAGACAACAATCAAATCAATCGTCTGTTTAATCAAATTATAAAATGCAATGAAAATTGTTTAAAGTTTTTCTCATTTTAATTATGAGTTCAATTGAATTAAATGAACAAATAATTAGCGAAATGTCGGGATTGAATGACTTTTGGCTTAAAGACGATTATTTGTCATTTTTGACATCAGACCAGATCTCATCTCAAGACTATCTCTGGTCTCAAATAGAATTGTCTGCAAACGAGTCAGACTTAGAATTAAGCGAAGGATTACTTAATGTTTGGTTTAATAAAAGCGAACATTTGGGAGAAACGAATGCTTTGCAAAGAATCGCAAACTTTCTATTGAATTGTTATAAACAAAACTACAAAACGCCAAACATTTGGTTCATTTATCAAATTATCAAAAAATATAAATTAGAAAATATAGTCAATGAACGTGATTTACAAATAGATCTCATCTTAAGAAATGGTTTTGAAGCCAACGAAAGACAAGTAAACGATTTGTTAACTGTTTCTAAAAGTGATAATTTGTCACAAATTGATGAAAATGTGTTAACAATAATACGAAATTTGATTCAAAATAAGCCAAAAATCGCTAATTTATTGATAGATTTGTTTAATGAAAGCAAAAGTTTTAACTTTCTGTACACTCAGTGTTTAATCCATGCCTTAAAAAACGATAACAAAAACCTATCGCTCCATATATTGAGTGTATTTCCAGACGAAGAAATCACTAAACACTACAAACTGCTGGAAGAGGTTTGCGATCAGTTCTCATGCAGTGATAATCATGTGATTTCATTATATATGAGTTCACTTCTGCGAAGAACACCAAAACTTATTGAATCGCTTTCTAATGTGCGACGCATTAAAAGCAAAGAACTTCTGTACGATTGCGATCATCAGAAATTCAATTTGAAAGAGTGTTTTCTATTGGCCACAAATGATAAGAAACATTTCATTAATGAGCTCTTAGAAGACGACAACATTGCCTTTTATTTGCCTCCAAAACAACGCTTATATTTCTTGATCTATGCGTTGCATAAAAAAGATTTAAAAACTGAGAGGTTTGTTAAAATAGAGACCGAACTCAATAAACTTGTCTTCGATTGCGAACAAATCTTAACTTTAAGTAAAAGTGATCCTATCATTAAGTCGTTGGTTAAAAGGTTAAGATTTATAATAAACTTCACGAAATGGTGTATTGAAAAGCTTGAAACGAACGCAAACAATAACTGGATTCACACGAAATTTAGTATTTTCCAGAGTTTGTTTTTATGTGAATCTCCGCTCAAAATACTGTCAAAACACGGATTTTTGTCCAATAAATACGAATTAACTGACAATTTAAGTGAAGAAATAAATGATTTATTGAGTGATTCCGACGAAAGCGAACTTATGATATATCGCGGATTCTTAGCATTAAGACTCAGCGTAATGTGGATTATTCTCGCGGATAATGATAATGAAGATAACAATTTTGAAAACCAGATCTTTTCTTTACTTAAAAAAATATTTCCAATCAATTTTCGTGTAGAAGTGTTAGAAAATATATTTAGTTTATTATTTCTGACTCAAAATGAATTGACTGATAATCAGTCAGAAGAAGACGATTACACGGAAGAAACAGTGGTTAATAAAGAGTTCGCATCAGTGATGGCAACTCTGATGACGCCAACGCTTTCTAGCTTTCCATTGGGTGCGACCTATTTCTTGTGTCCAAACTCATTAGTACCTCAACTGTTATCTATGCTCAAAGACGCGATAATAGATACTCAGGCGGCGCTATTTTCATATAATTACAAGAAATCTGATACAACACAAGACGTTAAAATCGAATCTTCAATAAAAAGCTTATCCGACTGTAAGCACAGAATTGAAATCTTATTGAAATATGTGAGTGAAGCCCAATGGAGGTATGATGTGATAGAACCCGCTTTTAATAAAAGTTTATCACTTCACGAAAAGAAAAAATCTAAAGTTAATCCATTGCTTGAAGACCAAGAACTTGAATCTGAAGAAATAATAGACGAAAGAGAATTATTGAGAGGTTTTAGTTCTACGAGTGGTAGTGATAATGAGAAAAAGCCATCAAAAGAGATATTTTCATCGTTAATCTCATGCATGTTGGCCTCACCCAAACAACTCTTGAGATATTCTTTACTCGAAGGACAGATAGAAAGAGCCAAACAAGTCGTTAAACTGTTTGAAAATTCTTTGAAAGATACTGAAGAAGTCAGAGAACTTGAAATTATAGACAAATGGAAAGAATTGACCTCAAAGTTGAGATCGTTATCAACACCTCAAAAAGCTTCGAATGTGTCAAAAATCGGTGAAATCGCTGCCACTGGTCTTCGAACGACACAAATACAATCAATTATTCACGAATTACTGCTCGAACTTGATGTCAGTGATCTCACCAAGAATTCAATTATCGTAGACTTTGCTTTGACCACAAGTCCATCCCTTGATGTCTCAGAAATAATATTGGATGCGATTCTTCACAATCAAAAAGTTAGCGATAGTTTCCCTGAAAAAGTAAATTCACTTCTTCTAAAAATTCGTTCAATGATTGGAGATTTGTCTAAAGAATACGATAATTCAATATCTTTATCAACACTATTGACTCATTACACAGATAAAGATTATTTATGGGATGCAAACGCTTATAGAGAACAGAAAAGAATTGAAAAACAATTAGGAAATGCATACGAAGAGCTATACAAGCATTTGATTAATTCAGAATCAAAAATAGATCGCGAAACAGTCGGCGCCACAATGTCTCCAATAACTTATTCGACTGAATCGAAGCGAACTTCTGTTTTATTTGAAAAACTTCTTCGTTTTTGTCCGAGCGGTAAATTTCAATACTTGCGAACTCTCTTTTATTACGTCCGCAAAGTAAGCAAAGCTCTCTACGAATGCAAAAAACGGAGTAATTCTACAGCACTAGCATTTAGTGACTCGAGCTCTTACTTTTCAATATTACAACAAAGTCCGTCTGCAATACTCTGTTCAATGGTTCTCAAAGATGGTATTTCTCCTAAATTTGTTGACGACTTTGCAAAAGAAATGAAAGTCGATCTGATCGGCACTTTATGTTCAGTATTATGTCCTCCAATTCCATCTCATTTTCTGAGTGAGTTTACGACTGACTTCTTTCTCACAGAATCATGTCATCCGGCGTTATGTGAACTGATTGAAGTCCACTTAAGAGGTATTAAGCAATCGAATGCTGATTTGGATAGTCTGATGATTCAAAATCATTTTGAGGATGAAGTTGATTCTGGGAATAGATATGTTGACGAAAAAATTCAAGGCATTGACTTAATTCACTATTTTAAGAGTCGAAGCCCTATATTAGTAGAACTGATGAAACTCTTGAGGCTTATTAAGGATGACATGAAGTCCAACTCAGACTTTAGCTTCAAAGCCAATTCACCGCTTTCTAATTGGGTCGAAATGATTAAAGAGAAGTTCGGATGCGCTCCTCTTATAGACAAGACATCAGTAGCATCGCTAGCACTCTATCCTCGTATTATTTCAGGCCATAGTATTGTAGTTAAAACGTTAGAACATCACGCGGTTAAAGCAAATCTATTAGAAATGTATGACCTCTTCAAGTATATTGAAGTCATAAATTCTGGCGATTCATCATTTAGTTCTACAAATTCTTCTTTTAAAACTTTGCGAAATGCCATACTTTCACGACTAGCTGTAGAACAGGAAGACATGAAATATGCGCTTCAAATCGTTGATAACCCTCAGGCTAAGTGTGATATTGTTATTGAGTTAATAAACGTATCAAATGATTTCGATAACGCGTATACTGCTGTCAGAGCTATTAAATCTTGTTTATCGAGTTTGATGACAGAAGAAGTTGGAGAACAAGATTTGACTCCACTCAGAGATAAACTCTATTCAAAGACTAATGAAATTGAATTTTATTCATTAATGGGTCAAATGACTGGTTTGCACTCTTGGAAAGACGCAAAACATAATCTCAATGGAATTGATATTCTGACTATCATTAAAACTAAACGAAAGTATTCAATGGCTGTCGACTGGTTTAAAATTCAAAGTTGGGAAACAGAGACAACTGACTTACAATACGAGTTACTGATTATGGCTTATTGTGAACAAAACAAATTGTCAGAATTGACTCAAATATTGTCAACACTTGACGCGAGTCAATCAAACTCTCTTTTGATAATTGGAAAAGTTGTTAATCTTATCGTAAATTTTGAATTAAAACTTTTCTTAATTGAGTTTATTTTGAGAAATTATTCAAATCGACTAAATGACGAACAAATTGAATATTACAATAATTATTCAAAAGGTGTTAAATTGATTCAGACATTAGACCCTAAATTACGAATACATTATATGAACATAATTACAAAGCCATTACTTATTGTCGAACAAATGTTAATGAATATTGAATACGAAGCTTTAGAAGAAGTGACGAAGAATTTAAAAGTGATAAATTGTGATTTTCTAATTGAATTATATGCTCAAAAGGCTGTTGAAGTACAAATTTATGACATACCGTCTGCTAACGGTTCAGGTATATATTGATTATAAGTTATTATGTTATTTTTTTATCAAAATTTTATTGTCCTTTGTGTAACATTTGTCTTCAAATTGACAGTTATATCAGACGCCACTTTGATATCTTCGGGTGTCGTTGAGATTAAACCTCCGTTCTTTCTGATGCCTGAAAATATTCCCACTAAAGAGCAA
>JAUJYT010001912.1:0-10209 GCA_033996565.1 Nanhermannia nana
AAATTAAGGTAAGAATTAGAAATAGATTTTTGAATTCAATAATTTATTATTGGAGAACATTTCTCAGAAATGAATTAAAAAGCTCGTAGTACTTATGTGTTGAGTGTAGAATCAATCACTAGATAGTTTAGGATTTGAATAATTTTCAAAAAAATCTAGTGCTGGTTCCATTTGCTCTCTTGATTTTTGTGAAAATAAAAACATTTTCTCAAACTATCTCTTTTAGCACTCCCTTTGATTTTTAAACTTCTCATTAACCGGCAATGTTATATGTGTCCACTCTGGATGATTGTAATTCTTATTCCAAAAATAAGTATACATTATGTTTTTAAAAATATTCAGACTTTTCGAATACTTTAATCGGTTTATCTGTCTATTCTTTTTTGATCTGATTTAGTTTCTAAAACTCTATTTAAATAGCATTAATCAATTATATAAGTATAAAAAGTAGATTCGAGTTTTTGATTGACAAATAACTGCATTTAGTATTTGATTAAAAAAAGTGTTATCTCACATATAGGCTTAAGTTTTGAGCTCAAAATAATTGGTTTTTCCAAATTTCTCTATAAAGTTATTAAACTGTTATCAGAATTTAAGCGTGGTGAATAAAAAAATTAAAAATAATTGCCATAAATATTTAGATCACTTAAAATTAAAAATATATTGAATTGTTTACTTGATTGATCAACAGTGTCGTACCCAGCTATGTGGCCGAGGGGGCCCCTCCAAGAATTTTGTGTTTGTTATTCGTAGATCTGTAGAAATAAAAATTTGAGATTTTCCCCTATTGCTGGCCCCTAACCAAAAATTTCAGGGCACGACACTATTGATAAGTATACGACATGACAAAAATTTGCTTTTATTGATGATATATTACCAGAGATGTGAATTATCATTAGTTAAAAGTGCTTAAATCGGTCGGGAATCGAGAGCTAAAAAAAAGTCGAAATAGGGCTTTAAAATGGGAAAATCGGGAGTTTCAAAAATTTTATTATTACTATTTTATTATTAGTTCAAAAATACAATATTTCAATCATTTCTAAAGAAAATTAAAATTAAATGTGTATTTCTCCAAAAATGATCTGTTATTTACCTATGTTATGAAATGTTGGCCTCAATTAGGTCACAACACCGACAATCATAAGACCGATAACAAAAATGTCGATAAACATAAGATGAGTCGACGACTCATCCGAGTCTAGTCAAGTGATATATCGATTTTTTCGTTTCGTGAGACTCTATTCGAGTGATATATAAATTTTTTCATCTCGTAAGAGTCTAGTCTATCGGATTTTCGTCTCATTGGTGTCTACCCGTGGGACCTACGGGTTCTACGTAGGGATTCGGAGTCCCTAAGAGGACTTCGAGTTACTACTTGGAACCTATGGGTTCTAACGGGTGGGCAAAAAAATCTAGACTTAATTCAATTTCCATTTGATAGAATTTAGTAATCGCTATATATATGAAAATTTTGAATTGAAAACTACATTATATACAAAATTAAGGGGTATTCATGAATAACGGCTAAATGTGATTTTTCTTCACATTTCCGGATCCGATTTCAGATACTCTCTAAAAAAAGTGTGACAACATTCGGGTCAACTTTACTGATACAAAGCCTAATTCAATTTTGGAGTTGGTTATTGTTTTCCTCTCTCCAAACATTCTTGTAAAAGAGCCCACAAAGATATCCGGAAAATTGTTCGATTGTCGGCATTGCGGGACATTTGTTTTAATTGCGATATTGGTATAACAAAGTCATACCATAGAAAGTAATGGTAAAAAAATTAATAAATGTCGTTTAACCACAATTTTGTAGTTTGAATCATATTTCGGTGACATTTGTTGGAGTATTACTTGATATTTCTCTTCCATAAACAATATCTGACCACATTTCGGGCAATGTTTTACATGTTTCTGCGATCAAAATATTAATGCTATTCGATATTTTTAAACTGAAATGTGACGACCCTTTGAAGTACCTTTAGTTTATATTAACCATAATTAACACAAAATTAATTGTAAACTAATACAAATCATATCGATTATAGCCTAATGTGTGACCTTTAAAATGACATTCAATAAAAAATATTTATTTTAAGTAACAATTTTCAGGCGTTAAAGTTAGTCTACATTTTTTTGCCCACCTGTTATATTCATAAAAACTTTCTTCAAAATCCATCAATTTTTACTATTAAAAAACCCCAAAAACCAGTTCCCGGAGTTTTGAAACAGGCTGTATATACAAAAAACCTTATCATTTAAATTGAAATCAAGTTTCATATTTGTGGTTAAGATAGAGTAATAATATAACAAAATTATAACAAACATAAATAACATTAACATAAATATAACAAAATTTTGATATGTGATACAGCTTTGCCTCTTCACGACCACAGAATAGAGCCGAGTAATTCCGGGTATTTCAGGAACCGGGTACCCGTTATTGGGAAAACTTACATGTTCATTAAATCATATGCTTATAAAGATTAAGTCTATGCTAAACAAAATGCCTTATTTTCAAATTCTTAAAGGATTAAGGAATAAATGTAATAATATGCGATAGTCATAAATTTGATTGTTTAGTTCCTATTTTAAGACTAAGGCATTTCAAATTCAGGGCAAATTAGCAAAAAATGTAATTTGCGGGTACCCGGACTGATAAGTTGGTACACGGGCACCCGTACCCAGCTTTAGTGCAGAAGCACTTGCACAACAAAATCGAAGTCGTTTAATGATTTGATTTAATATAGTTGACAAACGTTCATATTGTAGTTTACAGTCCAAACCGTCCAAAACTTCACAGTTTGTGATCAATTGAAAAGTTGCGAAAAGTAAGAAAAATTTTATCTAAAATTTAATTGAATTGTTTTTTATGAGTACTCTGTATTACTTTGGAAATGATCGTCAACTTTATTCTTGAGGTGTTTATCGTCACAACAACTATATATAGTTTGTGACCATCTGTAGTAAAATCACTATTACTTTTGACCGCTTTATTGAGTCTATAACTAAAACTTGTCTTATTTTGACCTAATTGTTAGTTACAAAATTACGTTACAATAAATTGCTTTAAATCATCATAACTTTACTGCTTTTGGGTTATTAATTAATAAATAAACTGATTTGAATATTTAGCTGCAATCAAACGTTAAAAACACATTAAAAACGTTATAATTTTATAAAAAAGATAATATCCAATGAAAAAGAAGGTAAAGAAAAAGACACAAATAATTTATATTTCGTCGAAAAAGTTATACACTTTTGAGTTTTAGATTACAGTTTTAAAGATTATATATTTATTTAGGTGAAAAACATTTTTTAGTATTTAAATTTTACATTATATTCCGTGTCAAGCCATCAGTTATTTAAAATTTGATTAAATTTTACAATTTATGTTTGAATTAGAGGGCATTCGGCAACTTTACTATTACACTGTCGAATATTTACAGTTTGTGTGAATATACAAAAGCAATTATTAAAAAAATCCTAAATACCGAAACATAAAAAGGCTATTTTTCGGCTTATTCGGCGCAATATGGGTTTTGCGCCAAATGAAAATCTTAGAATTGACCATTATTCTGTAAAATTGGGCTTAAGCCGAAAAACCTTATCACTAGGGATAATTCAACTCTGAAATATAAAATTCTTTCAAATTATTTCTTTAATAAATAATACTATATAGAATTGACAGCAATTTTTTCACTGTTTCATTTGTTAATCTGCTTCTATGAAAAATTTACTAAATTTTGTCTGAACACACTTTTAGTGTTTTGCACTTCTATTATTAGTATTGTAAAAGTCTATTTTTAAAAGTAAGTGTTAAAAAAATTGATGAATGTCTTACTCTAACAAAGAGTGCAAATTGTTTGTTAATCAATAAAGTTTTGACTCTCAAATAGAATTCTAATTAAAAACTAATTTTAAATCAGAAAAAGATCCGTAAAATCACTGAAGTTGACGAAAACAACGAAAGCAATGATAGTGGTCAACAAAATTCAACTCCGATTGAAGCAAATTCTTCAAGTCCTTCACCAGCAGATAATGGAGGCGTTTATCGGAATGCTATGATATTCTCGTTGAAAAACCAAGTGGGAGGTCTTGTAAGGGCTTTAAGAGTGTTTCAGGTGAGCTGTCATTAAATATAAATATTAGACATTCTTGAAAGTGAAACTTTAATCGTTTGATATAATATTATTTAAAACATTCATTTAATTAGGAACTAAATGTAAACGTTCGTCATATAGAATCTCGACGTTCAAGAAGAAGGGACTCTCAGTTTGAAATATATGTAGATATTGATTGTGAGGATAAGGAAAAATTGACAAATTTGGTCCACCATTTGAGGTAATTTTCATTATGTTATTCGATTTTATTTGCAATTTTTGAAATTCATGCACTTCAATGTTATTTCATATGAATGTTAAATGACGTCTCAGAGAAGTTACCTTTTTATAAGGTCTTTAGTGCAAAGATTCTTAATCAACCACAACCTGACTTAATATGAACTCAAACGAGTAAGTGTTAGGTTGTAGGCCATCCCATCTTTGCACTAAAGGCAACATAAAAGGGACACTTCTTCCAGAAGTAAATTAACTGCATTCAAATAAAAGATGTGCAGATCATCTTTGAAGTCAGTCCTGACGCTGGTATTGTAGGAATATATATAAGACGCACACAAAATCTTAAAGTCTTTTAATTATTATAATAGACATGAAGTCGACGGGTGCACTGTAGAAGAGTTCGAACGCAGGTCACCAAAGACTAAGGAAAAGGTTCCATCTTTTTCATCTGTTTTGATGGCACAGCCGTCTATAGATAATGGTATGCTTTTGTTCTTCAATAAAATTGTGTTTTTTATTATTTTATTTTATTATTAAAACCGATTTATTTGCTAAGAAATGTTTGGAGAGAACGGTATGCCGTGGTTTCCAAGAAGAATATCTGACCTCGATTTCACTTCTAATCGCGTTCTTATGTATGGATCAGAATTAGATGCTGACCATCCGGTTGGGAAACATTTACAATCGTTTAAATTGAAATTTGCTGTAAATATTCTTTTATTTACAGGGGTTTAAGGATCCAGTTTATAGACAGCGCCGACAATACTATATTGATATGGCTATGAATTACAAACAGTGAGACTAAAATTATTAATGATTATATTTTTCTTAATAATGTTATTTAACTTCAAGTTTGATTTCATAAAATACATTCATTTAAAGTTCATATAACTTATAGCCAGAACAGGGAAATAGTAAATTGTTAAATAAAGCTGAAAGTATGTGTCTACAGCTCAATTAAATGTTACATCTATTATAATACCCAATTATAATTCCAAAAATAATTCCCATTTTATATTATTCCATATAATTGAAGTGGAAATCGAATACCACGAGCGGAATATACCAAAGAAGAGGTTTGTATTTACTGTAACGTTACTCAATATTGTCTAATATTTCATTTGCATACAAATTAATGTTTTTTTGAGAAAAACTTAAATTTTTCTATTTATGATAATGAAGTAATAATGATTAATCATAAAGTGTTTGCTAATCATTTTCATTGTTTTGAAATTGAGTTTATAGTAAATCATAAAAAATTTAGTTTAAAGTTTATATAATTTAACAATTATAATAACATACCAGATAACAACTTGGGGTACAATTTTTGGTGAATTAACTAAACTATATGCCAAACACGCGTGTAAAGAGTTTAATGATAATCTGGCACTTCTTGTCAAATATTGTGGCTACAGGAAAGATAATCTGCCACAACTCGAAGATGTTTCTCAATTCCTCAAAAGTAAGCCCTTTTGATATTTCTAATATTAAATAATGTTTTACATTAAGTTTTTCTTCATTTTTTGAATTTAAGATCGAACTGGATTTCAATTAAGACCTGTAGCGGGATATCTTTCATCTCGTGATTTTCTGGCTGGTCTGGCATTTCGTGTATTTCATTGCACGCAATATATTCGTCATTCAAGTGATCCATTTTACACACCAGGTATTGAATTATTAAAACATTGCTTAATAGCTATATTTTCAAGATTGATGCGCTGCCCTAATAATGATAAGAGATTTCAGGTTAAACAGAATATAGCGTCTAATCATTATTTTTTGAGTACTTTCATATGTATTGACCAGAACTTTAAAATTTTCATTATCTAGTGCTGTATGAATTAGATGAATTAAAATCATAAATAGTAAGCCTGTTAAAAGATATTTATCTCGCATTATGAAAATGTTTTCCGCAAACTCTTGTCAACTAAACAAAAAATCATCAAAGTTTATAAATTTTTAGGGGTATAGAATCTGTAGAATAGCTAAAGCTGTACATGAATTTGATAAAAATCATTACAATAGAAAAATTGTAATGCTTTAAATTCGTTTTAAATTTACGCCCCACCAGACATAAAATCTTAACACCTTAAATCCTGGATACTCTAGCTATGGGGCTAAGGGGCGATAGCCCTCAGAGATTTTTCTGAATTTATATGTAGGTCTGTAGAAATTTTAATTGTTATAATTATCTTCGAATTTTTCTATATGTAGACCCCAACCAAAAAATTTATGGTTAAGCTACTGACTCCGTGCTTCAAGAGTTTCTAAAAGTTGTTAATTTTGAATCTTAACAATATTGTGTTATTGATATTGAATACTTTGTTCCTAAATTTTTGCCTAAAATAAAAATATTCAAATGATTAAGAAAATGACATTTTAAATAAAAGCTAAATAATTTCTGTGACTTTAACTCCTATTTGATTTAAATTGAATAAAATAGTTTAAAATAATAAACTTAAATACAAATGAACTGATGATTAGTGACTACTTCATAGTATGAAAATTATTAATTTTTATTATTAGAACCTGACTGTTGTCACGAACTACTGGGACACTGTCCTCTTCTGGCTGATCCAAATTTCGCTCAATTTTCTCAAGAGATAGGTCTGGCATCTCTTGGAGCCAGTGATGAAGAAGTTGATAAACTGGCGACTTGTTATTTTTTCACTATTGAGTTCGGTTTATGTAAACAGATGAATGAAATGAAGATATACGGCGCAGGATTGCTGTCATCTGCAGCTGAATTAAAAGTAACAACTGATTGATCATAATTTTAACCTCTAATTGAAAAATGATTTATCGTTTCTAAAAGCATGCGATTTCTGATGCGGCGCACGTTTTGGCATTTGATCCTGTAATTACATGCCAACAGATACCTATGATAACTACCTTCCAACAGGTCTACTTCTATACTGATAGCTTTGATGAAGCAAAACAGCAAATGAGGTATCAAATGAATAACTTATAGGTTGGAATAACAGCACGAATTAGCTATTTTTCAGATCAACTAATATTACTTCACTTTAAATTGATTATCAAATATAGAGAAATGTATTCAAACAAATTGAATGCTAACTTGATATTAACGTTCATTTATAGGGAATTTGCCTCAACTATTAAGAGACCATTTGGTGTTCGTTACAATCCATACACTCAAAGCGTAGAAATATTAAGCAATACAAAGAAAATCATGGATTTGGTGAGCGAACTAAAAGGCGATTTATGTATCGTCACGAGTGCTTTGCAGAAAATTAAAGGAAAAAATTAAATTTTCAAACCAAAGTTGCAGATAAAATGAAATATATTCTTAACTATTTTTCGTGTAGTGTTGACTCATTTGTTGTGTTTTACTGTAGTATTTATATATTATTAATATCAGTGTAAAATATTTAGCTTTTATTGACGACTTTTAATTTGAAAAACAGCTGAAACACTCTTTAATAAGTTACTTTTCTTTTATGAGATTACAAAAATGAGTGTATATTCTTGTCATGATATATATATATATATTACTGCTTCAGATCCGATCACATCAAATATTGTTAAAAAATATGAATTTGTTATAAACCTATTCTGATTCGGTTTATCTGTAGTAAAGAGTATACACTTGATGAGTATAATATTGAAACTTCGATTAAACGTTAAGTATTTCTAATTTTTTTGAAACCAAAGGTTAAGATTAATATTTTCTAATAAAAAAACAAAAGTGCTTTTATTTTGTCGTTCAATATAGTTATCATTTTGAATATATCATTGAAAAACTTTGATTAATTGAAATTCCAGCTCAAACTCAAACTTAACTTTAAAACAACACTAAGTCTTATTATTAATAAATTATAAAATTGATTTGCTTTGTGCGAGAATTTCTTTTACAAATACTCTAATATTAAAGTTTCAGTTAAATTATAGTTTATTTATTAATTTTTTAAAACTGCGTTTATTGTTTGCGAGGAATAATATTAATTATTATAATAAAATTTATGTAATAGAGCTCCAAATTTAATTGTATCACAACATTTGCTGTACTGAAATATCTGTGCTTTAATTAAATATTATACTGTAATATACGATAATATATTATGTGATTTAGATGTCGAGTCTCTTCATTGAAAACAAATTAAATTTCTTTGAAAAATAATTTTACATAATTTGATTAATTATAAAATTAACAAATCAACGCTTCATTCGGTTTTATCTTATTTTTTTAGAATGAAAATGGATTCAAATGAGATATATATATATAAAATATGAGTGAGATCACCAGCTTTTCATTTAATTAATTACTGGCCTTATTTGGCAAATCATTACGAGAATTAAAAAGTTTATAATAATTATTATTAGTTTTATGTGAATTCTCATAACTTTTTGTTTAGTTTCGGTTTATTTCATCTCACAATTAGAATAGAAATAAGTTTTTTGCGAGAAATTCATTAAAAATTATTGATTAATAATTAAAATTGTTTTTTTTTGTTTTGTTTGTAAGTTATTTAAAAATGTTTTCACAAATAAAATTAAAAGTACAAAAATAATAATTGTCACAAAAATATAGCTGTAATTTTGTGCTTCTTTTCTCTGAAACATTCTGTTTGCACATAAATTTTTTAAACGAATTTTTTTATATAATATATAATTAATTGTTAAAATAGAGTTTAGGCTAAGTTGTAATTGGTTGTTAGTTTAAGAACAGCCGCATCTATCGACTACCATTCCCGGTAACATACCATATATGATGTTATAATTATCGTCGAAATAAAGCATAGAGATCGCTGACATCTTTCTGGGTGAACAACAGGGTCCGGCAGAGCCTGAAGGGTTGGCCTGTTGTACTAAATGGGTGTGGGGGTATTTCTGAAGGAACACATACGGACACTCTCCGCTACAATAGTTTGCTTCATATTTTTTGGGCGCTATTATCCAATCCCAACCAAACTCTTCAAAATCTACAGTCAATGGGTATCGACAACAACGAACTTCGTTTGAGTTTTCTTCGCAGTTGAGTCCAACCATTCGTCTCTTTCGATTAGCAGTTTTTGATTCAACTTTCACTTCAATGAATGGAAGCTAACAATAAATATTAACAGTTAATAATTAATTATCTTATCATCAAATGAGACAACTATTGTATACCAAATTATTGTCTTCATTATCGTTGGCTTCAATTACAGCCAATTCTTTTCCGTCGTTATCGTATGAATGAATAGCTAAACCCAAATTCTCATTCGGATGTCTAAACCATTGCGAGACCAATTTTTTTAATTCAATCGAAACCCAAATACCTTTCTTTGAATTGACATCGATTTTCTTCGCCCTAACCTTTTATCGAATTAAAATATTTAGTAAAGAGGAATAAATAAATTATAAGAATAACCATTTTCTTTAAAAGAAGCAAAATGCACGGCTCGTAATGTCTTTAAAATTAAAAGAACTTAACTTTATATAAATATATATATTATTAACTGAACACTAAACCCAAAAAATTAGGAAAAACCCAAAGTATTAACTTAAGTCAGTAATTAATATTAAGTCAAATAAATTCTTATATAAATCAAATGCTGACTCTAAATCAACGCTTTCAAACACGGTTTTACGGATCACAAGTGATCCGCAGATCCAAAAATTTGAACATTATGGTCTCTGAGATATTAACCTCTAATATATAAGTTCAAAATTTGAACGATGCAAAGGTAAACACTTTATTATAACAATTAAGTTCTAAATTATGTTAGATTGTCTTTATATAATCTAAATTATATTAAGTTATATGCTTTTGATTTTAAAAGTATGAAAAGTTTCATACATTACATTCTATTCTTCAAATAGATATAACCGTTAAATAAATAAAATGACTTTTTCTTACTTTTAT